>QNTS01004278.1:50921-103986 GCA_003317085.1 Hucho hucho | reverse complement strand
TGGAGGAGGAGGAATGCTGCCTATGACCCCAAGAACACCATCCCCACCGTCAAACATGGAGGTGGAAACATTATGCTTTGGGGGTGTTTTTCTGCTAAGGGGACAGGACAACTTCACCGCATCAAAGGGACGATGGACGGGGCCATGTACCGTCAAATCTTGGGTGAGAACCTCCTTCCCTCAGCCACGGCATTGAAAATGGGTCGTAGATGGGTATTCCAGCATGACAGTGACCCAAAACACACGGCCAAGGCAACAAAGGAGTGGCTCAAGAAGAAGCACATTAAGGTCCTGGAGTGGCCTAGCCAGTCTACAGACCTTAATCCCATAGAAAATCTGTGGAGGGAGATGAAGGTTTGCGTTGCCAAACGTCAGCCTTGAAACCTTAATGACTTGGAGAAGATCTGCAATGAGGAGTGGGACAAAATCCCTCCTGAGATATGTGCAAACCTGGTGGCCAACTACAAGAAACGTCTGACCTCTGTGATTGCCAACAAGGGTTTTGCCACCAAGTACTAAGTCATGTTTTGCAGAGGGGTCAAATACTTATTTCCCTCATTAAAATGCAAATCCATTTATAACATTTTTCACATGTGTTTTTCTGGATTTCTTTGTTGTTATTCTGTCTCTCACTGTTCAAATAAACCTACCATTAAAATTATAGACTGATCATTTCTTTGTCAGTGGGCAAACGTACAAAATCAGCAGGGGATCAAATACTTTTTTCCCTCACTGTATATATATATATATTTATATATTGAATGAGAGAAGGGCTATTGTTAAATGCTTTAGTTTTTTATATGTTAAACAAGAATGGACTAGGGCCCTTTATAGGTATTTAACCCACAATGTTGGCGATAAAGTCATACATATATTATGTTAGATTTTTGTGTGCGTTAGGTAGTTTGTGGAGGAATTGTTTGATATTACATGTTAGCTATTACTGCACGGTTGGAACTCTCTCGCGCTCTCTCTCTCTCTCTCTCTCTCTCTCAGGCTATGAAAAAGACATGACTTTGACTCCTGAGTGTTGAACTTTTGCCCACTCTACAGCCACCCTGGTTATTATATGACCCTGAGGGTCATCTACGGACGTTGGAACATCATGAACAACAATCATCACAGGTCCGCCCTGAACTCATCTCCTTAATTAACCAAATGAATGAGAACACAGCATCTTCAACACGCACATGTACACCCCCTATGAGCCCTCGAGGACTATGAACAACCACAGGATGCTTTTGTTGAATTGGAAAATTGTGTAATAAATCAGTGTGGGGATGGTATATTTCATATGTATGAATCAGAGCCATGATTATGCAATTTTTTATCTAATGGTTTTGGATACTCTAGCATCCTGTGGCCCCAAAAGCTATGCTTTTAGGACTAAAGACAATCATGTAGTGTTGAAAGCCAAAAGCGTGACTCAAAACTATGAAAATGCCCCGCGTGTAAACTTGGAATCAATCACACGCTTAGTCGAGGGGTTCATAAACGACCGGAATAGTGAATTGGAAATTTTGAACTCCTACAAAAAGATTGTTAGGGATAAAAAGGGGTACCATCTACAGAATGCCCCACTTACTAAAAGATTCCGGGTAGTCTATTACAAGAGATTGCTTTTACCTGACGGGACCACGTTGCCCTTTGGTTACTGACGAAAGTTACATGCCCCGTGTGTCTTAACCCTTAAGATAGAATGGCTGCTGCAGAAGGTTTTGACCCCAGGTTGCAAAGGTTACAATTTTTGGCCTTAATCGCAGGCCCCTCAAATAGTGGTAAAACTTGTTTTGTAAAAAGTATTTTAGAGAATTCTGAACATGTATTATCTCAGAAACCTGACAATATTGTGTGGTGTTATTCATGTTATCAACGTTTGTATGATGAGTTGTTGAAGAAAATAAAAATCAAGTTTGTTGAAGGAATACCCGAATCCCTGTCTGATGATAAGCTTTTACCTCCTCATAAAAACAATCTGCTGGTTTTGGACGATATGCTATTTCCAGGTAGAGAACATCCTGAAATAGCACAAGCTTTTACTCAATATACTCATCATCAAAACCTGTCAGTGCTTTACTTGGTACAAAATGTGTTTCACCAAGGTAAAAATAGCCGTACCATTAGTTTGAACGCCAATTACATGGTTTTGTTCAAAAACCCTAGAGACAAACTACAGATAAACACACTAGCACAGCAGATGTACCCTGGAAGGAAATCATACTTTATGGAAAGCTATGAGGACGCTACAAAAGCACCATTTTCCTATTTAATCGTGGATTTAAAATCAAATACCCCGGAACACCTGAGGCTCAGAACGGGGTTGTTTCCGTGGGAGTGGCCGACGGTTTACATTCCTAAAAAGTAAAGAATATGTCTCTGCGTTTAAAAAGAAACCTACCTCTCTTGAGAGCTCTAGTTAGAGCTACCCCTAAAGAACGGATTGACCATCTTGGGTCATTGTTCTTCAGATCTCATATTATCCTTATGCGAGATTGCTTTGGATCTTCTCAAAGGCCGCATTCCGCTCACCCTGACCCAATAATTTTTTTTTAAGAGACTAAAGACCGCGATCAAACTCTTTGCCAATAAAAGGGCCAGTCTTCAAAAGAAAAGACATGCCATACAGCAGTCTGGGGGGTTTCTTCTACCCTTACTAAGTATAGCCGTGCCCTTCATCACCAGCCTTATTGTGGCCCGACGTGGGGGGTGAACACAAAGTGTGATGGCAAATAAAATGTACTTGGTGCCTCAACAAGAGTTGGATAGACTTAAACAGCAATCACAGGGTCCTGAAAATATCAGACAAACGGCTGAAAATGATTTGGATACGGCTATGAGGGATATTTTGAACAGAAAAGGATTGAATCCCTATGATAAGGTCCAAAAATACACAAACCTCTTGCAAAGGTATTTGGCCTTTGTAAAACAGGGTGAGAGAGAGACCAACCATTTATTGCTTTCCCTACCGGAACCATTAGAGAATGACAAACATAGAGAGAGCCTGATATTTCAACCGGATGAAGATCAAATACATGTTGCCGATAATGTTATGCATGACATGCTGACACATGTCCCAGCCCGTAACAGGAAAAATGTTATATACATTATGAACAAAATGAAAGCCTCAAACGGGACCGCTACTTGGAATGACAAAGGAGAGTTAATCTTTCAGGGGGAGGTTGTCAGGGGTTCTCATATGCTGGACTTGCTCAAAAGCACCACAGCAGCCCGCAAGATTGCCGAGGATAGAAGACCCCCGGGGTGGCAGCAGTTTCTTAAAGCCCTAGCAATCCTCAACATTCCACTCTCGGGTGTACCAAACTATAAGCTTCGTCAACAGATTCAAACTTTAAAACAAAACCCTTCAAATAGCTACAGCACTCCTAAAGATGTTCTTGGAACCCCTCCCCCCTTTGAAATGGCTAATGATAACTCATTTATGGATGAGTCTTCACCCCTGAACGCCTCCGGACCTTTTCCTAATCCTGATCTCTCAGGGTGGTTAGACTTTTGAATGACTTTTGAATGGCTTTTGATTAAATTCAATAAATTTTGTTTTAAAAAATGATACAAGTTAACATTTGTGACATTCTTTAAACATTTGACGTGAGCATATGCCTTGATTACAGGGTCTTAAAGGACACATACTTAAACACTTTTGATATTTTCTAACAAAACAATCTACGGTGCTATCATTACTTCTTAAATCATCACCATATAGAGACATAACATCTTCAAAAGAAACTCCATGGGCTCTTTGGCATAGGTAGAATACACAGTGTTGACCACATGTAGTGGAAAGGTTATCTTGATGCTGTAGTAGATCTTTGATCCATTTTTGGACAAAAACTGGTTAATAGACGGCGGGAAATGTGAAAATCCGGGGGGAAAGCCATATGAATCAAAAAACGTTGACATTTTTCTTCCTCCTACATCTTCTAACGTTACAGCTAGCCAATGTTCACCGGGCATGTGTTTAGGATGGGTATTGATGATAAACATGGCCGGCAGCTCATTCCATTTCACAATAGGTAGTTCATCACAAGCCCATACTCCACAAAATTATTTTCCGATCAAACGGCTCATTAGGCCTTCTAGCTCTTGGGTATTCATGTTTTTTTGCTCAATGGTCTTTAATATCTCAATAATAATCCACTAAGACTTGTCTTCGGGCATTCACTTCCAAGATTGAATCAGAGCATGCATAAACAACCATAGTAACTGTACAAGCTAAAGGTGTACGGAAACGCATTTCCAGCCTAAGGTTACCTTGTGACCCGACGGACAGATTTCCTGAGGTGTTATCATCCGGTGATAAATTGAACGCATACAATGTGTAACCCTCTGCAAAATCATTTCTGTCAATAGGTAAAGAGAGATCTTTTAGATGCCTCCCTGTAGCCAGGAATAGATTGTAAAATTCTCGCACAGATATGTTGTTATTAAATTGCGGTTGGAAAGCCTTAGCAGGGACCTGACGTCCGTCCTGACAGAGAGCTACATACTTTGCATTTAAATGCTGAAAATTAAAGTTTTTTTATGTAAGCTTCCCGTATTAGAGGCGTGATCAACCAGGCCTATAACGATGTAGCGGGGTAAAGGGCCTAGAAACAGGTTTTCTTGACTACATATTCTACTACCCATAGGTATGCTGAATGTTTTCATGGTAATTCTTTGGAGAGGGTAAAGTGCATTTCAATTCATCAAAGCCTTTGAATGACCCAGACGAACGACCGGAGATAGACACTTTTTTTATAAAAAGCGTAGCCCCCAACACTTTTAAACTAAAGGTACCGTCTTGGGCAGACATCAGACAAAACTTATCCTTGGCCCTTGTTAATTTTAGCCTTAAATCAACTGAATTTAAGAGTAAACGTTCTTGAAAGAAAATGTCAGAGTGTATAGGCCATAGCAGATGAAACTCTTGAGATTCAGCACAGTAGCGAGCACGCGCCTCCAGTCCTTTGTTTTCACCGGTGGTGGGGTCTGTGGCTTCCATCGCTGCTCCTGCAGTATCCTTGCTAAACAGCCCGGCGCTGAATTGTGTCTTCAGAGTGTCTTCGGAGTAGTTTAGTAAACATTCCAGGATTACCCTATAAGGATAGGTGGCGCTGCTTTGAGTGATGAGGCGTTCACCCAAAGTCACATCCACTTGGGAGAAGATGGTCGCCAAGGGGTAATTAATGAGACTCACATAGGCATCATTTGCAATATCACTACCATCTCTTTTGGTCACTTTGAGACGTAAATGTAATAAGGTGTTGTTGAGGTCTGGGATAAAAATTCTATAGGTCCATTGTCTGTAATGGCAGAGAGTGGGGCTATCTCCACATAACAGGACCGATCTATTGAAAATTGTGTTAAGGGGGCCGTGAAAAGATTGAGCTGTCTTTATAGCTTCAGAGGACATGCAGTGTAAAAGAGCCATGTTGCTTGTTCTTTTAGAAAATACTTCAGAGTATTCTTTTTGCAGTTTTTGGTCCGGACCTCCTCACTTTACGTCGTCTTTGACTTACTGTGTTTCTTATAACGGTTAACCTCCGCTTTTTAAGGGCAGGCATCCGCATCATACCCGGAGGTCTCTTTTTCAGTCTTCGGGACAACAGCATAAGCCCTGAGCCTTCTTGATGCTCGGGATCTGATGACGCCCGTCTAGTCATAGCATTGGCCACCACCTAACTTACTATATTTTTGGCCGCTGATTTTAAGTGTGGCTTGGCTATGCTGAGGCCTCTCTTCAAAAACGGTAAAACCATACTAAAGAGGTCACGAAATATACCTCCTATCCCCGAACCATACATGGTAGGGGCTCCATGATAACCGGGTAATCCGTTACCCACTTGATCGACATAGTATGAGACATATCTGTTAGGGTCGAGATGGTGGTTGTGTACCATAGCCATTTTTATTTATATGTATTATGTTTATAAAAAAAATATAGATATATATACAGTGAGGGAAAAAAGTATTTGATCCCCTGCTGATTTTGTATGTTTGCCCACTGTCAAAGAAATGATCAGTCTATAATTTTAATGGTAGGTTTATTTGAACAGTGAGAGACAGAATAACATCAAAAAAATCCAGAAAAACACGTGAAAAATATTATAAAATGATTTGCATTTTAATGAGGGAAATAAGTATATGACCCCCTCTCAATCAGAAAGATTTCTGGCTCCCAGGTATCTTTTATACAGGTAACGAGCTGAGATTAGGAGCACACTCTTAAAGGGAGTGCTCCTAATCTAAGTTTGTTACCTGTATAAAAGACACCTGTCCACAGAAGCAATCAATCAATCAGATTCCAAACTCTCCACCATGGCCAAGACCAAAGAGCTCTCCAAGGATGTCAGGGACAAGATTGTAGACCTACACAAGGCTGGAATGGGCCACAAGACCATCGCCAAGCAGCTTGGTGAGAAGGTGACAACAGTTGGTGCGATTATTCGCAAATGGAAGAAACACAAAATAACTGTCAATCTCCCTCGGCCTGGGGCTCCATGCAAGATCTCACCTTGTGGAATTGGAATGATCATGATAACGGTGAGGAATCAGCCCAGAACTACACGGGAGGATCTTGTCAATGATCTCAAGGCAGCTGGGACCATAGTCACCAAGAAAACAATTGGTAACACACTACGCCGTAAAGGACTGAAATCCTGCAGCGCCCGCAAGGTCCACCTGCTCAAGAAAGCACATATACATGCCCGTCTGAAGTTTGCCAATGAACATCTGAATGATTCAGAGGACAACTGGGTGAAAGTGTTGTGGTCAGATGAGACCAAAATGGAGCTCTTTGGCATCAACTCAACTCGCCGTGTTTGGAGGAGGAGGAATGCTGCCTATGATCCCAAGAACACCATGCCCACCGTCAAACATGGAGGTGGAAACATTATGCTTTGGGGGTGTTTTTCTGCTAAGGGGACAGGACAACTTCACCGCATCAAAGGGACGATGGACGGGGCCATGTACCGTCAAATCTTGGGTGAGAACCTCCTTCACTCAGCCAGGGCATTGAAAATGGGTCATGGATGGGTATTCCAGCATGACAATGACCCAAAACACACGGCCAAGGCAACAAAGGAGTGGCTCAAGAAGAAGCACATTAACTTCTTAGGGAGCAGCGCACGAGGTGACCGTTTTGGAGAGCCTGGCGTGCCCAAGGTAAAATGCCTCCCATTCAGGCCCAGAAAATAGGATATGCACATATTTAGTACCATTGGATAGGAAACACTCTGAATCTTCTAACAGTGTTAACATTTTGCCTGTGAGTATAACAGAACGGATATGGCAGGCAAAAACCAGAGGAATTTCTGTCCTGGAAAAAGTGGTTTTGACACATTGCCTCATTTTGAACCCCTCCCTTATGAAAATGCCCATATAAGGGCATATGAATGCAGTACCTATTGCTTCCTCTGGATGTCAACAGTCTCGAGAAAGTGTTCTGATTCTTTTTAGATGCTTTTAGAGCAGAGAAGAAGACGAATAAGGAAGTGTCCACACAGATGTCAATACAAGTAAATGCGCGTTCCCGGCTGGCGCGTTCTTTGGTTTTTTCCTTTCTTATCGCCCAGTTTATATTCCGGTTGAAATATTATACAACATATACATTAAAGTGTTCCTAAGGATACATTTAAAATTATGTTTGATTGTTCTTGGACAAGTTTATAGGTATAAGTTGAACGAGTTCTCTTCACGTTTCAATGGAGGAGTCGACGCTGTATTTTCTGATTATAACGCACCAACCAAACGAAGATTTATGGATATAATACATTACTTTGTCTAACAAAAGAACCATGGATTGTCTTCGTTGGACACTTGTGAAGCCCTCAGCAGAAGTTCTTCAAAAGGTAATTGATTTGTTTTCACTGTGAAATGTTTTTTTCTGTGAACTGTGGAGGCTTATGAATTTATGGTAATGGAAAAAATTTGACAACGCTGTGATATTGCCAAGAAGCAGAGCTTTTGATGACTATGAAGCACTTGTATTTTGATGAATGTTTAATAATTCAACTTTTGGATTTTGAATTTGGCGCCTTGCATTTCACCGGGTAGTGTCGTAGTGCCACTCCATAAGAAGTTAAGGTCCTGGAGTGGCCTAGCCAGTCTCCAGACCTTAATCCCATAGAAAATNTGGATGGGTATTCCAGCATGACAATGACCCAAAACACACGGCCAAGGCAACAAAGGAGTGGCTCAAGAAGAAGCACATTAAGGTCCTGGAGTGGCCTAGCCAGTCTCCAGACCTTAATCCCATAGAAAATCTGTGGAGGGAGATGAAGGTTCGAGTTGCCAAACGTCAGCCTCGAAACCTTAATGACTTGGAGAAGATCTGCAAAGAGGAGTGGGACAAAATCCCTCCTGAGATGTGTGCAAACCTAGTGGCCAACTACAAGAAACGTCTGACCTCTGTGATTGCCAACAAGGGTTTTGCCACCAAGTACTAAGTCATGTTTTGCAGAGGGGTCAAATACTTATTTCCCTCATTAAAATGCAAATCAATTTATAACATTTTTCACATACGTTTTTCTGGATTTTTTTGTTGTTATTCTGTCTCTCACTGTTCAAATAAACCTATCATTAAAATTATAGACTGATCATTTCTTTGTCAGTGGGCAAACGTACAAAATCAGCAGGGGGTCAAATACTTTTTTCCCTCACTGTGCGTATATATATAATACTATTGATATATTAGATATGTAGAGAAGTTTTGACAGGTCTAAAGTGGAGTTTTACAATCGTTTTACCATAAGTAAAGTCTATATTTTCGTTCTGATCCGTTTTAAGCTCAACCAGAATGTTTCCAATATTTTTCTTGCTCACAGGTACATAGTGTGGCTTGTCATAGTTAACAGTGAATACATCGCCATCCTTTCCATCTATATGAACGGTTCTCAGGAGAGGCACATAACTGTCTCCTACCCTTTGATAGGATATGATGTCGGGAATACAGAAATATGTTGTAAAACCCTGCATGTATATCCGCAGGGAATGGGGATAATTTATCTTTCACATACATCCATTTATTGGTGCTCATCCCCAAAATGTAGGCTAAATTACCAACGGTCTTTATACCCCCCTCAGCAGTTCAATAGTATTTCAATATTGTTCTGGGTTAGGAGGCTGTTCAACTCAAGAGACGAGCCTCTCTACAGTTCTATAGAACCCTTTTTTAATCTTTATCAACTTTGGGGGTTCCGAATCCGTTTTGCAATGAAAATCGCGGTCCTTATCCTTGACATTATACCAACTGCGGGGTTATGTAATCTCGCTGAGACCTTCTTCCCAGGCCTCTGATAACTCTATTGGCTTTGGAAAATTGGTTGTATAATTTGAACTTTGGTTATTCCTATATATATTTGTAGACGCATTACTGGGGAGAGTCAGGTAAAATCCAGTGTGTTCCATGATACACTCCTGTGTACACTCGAATGATGTTGGTTTTATCCTGCCTGAGGGTTTAAGTTAACCCCCGCGGCCTCCACCACATCGTCCTCTAATACCCAACTGTTGAACTTTTGCGGCCAGTTTTTCCAACGGACCAACACACATTTTCTCTCTTTTGATCCAGAATCTCCTCCACGTGAAATACTTTGTCTTTACCCAGCTTTACCTTCTGGAGTTCCTTCTCATAAAAGGAGCCCTCTATAAGCTCCCCATCATAATCTTTAACTTGTAGACAGGGGGTATGCGTGGTAGACATTCAGTAACTGTGAACAGCTCATCGCTGTAACCTTGCTCATATTTTTTGTCTAAAACACCCCTCAACTTGGATATACGTACCAAGTCCCCCACTGTGAATTTAAAATGTTAAAAAATCTTACGGCGAAGGGGGAACAAACCATACAGATTTTTAAAGACTTGAAAATAATTTTCAGGAGAGACCTCGGAGGGCTTCACCGTATACTTTTATGGCAGCTGTGGTTATAACCCTTTACTAAATCTTGAACTATATCCACATATCTGTGGGTGTTGTGAGCCGTAAAGTATTTCCACATCCGCTACTTCAGAGTTCTGTTAAAGTGCTGAAGCTTTCAAATCCGAACCTGTAGCAAAATGTACGATATTGTGCTTCTTCATGAGTTTCTGAAAAGCATTATAAAAAAATTATTTACGTCTGCACTTTCTTGGGTGCTCCTCCTTCCTTCAAGATAGAGTCAAAGGCCCGAGTCACCTCTTCCCCACTCTTATTTTTTAAGACCCTTACAAATGCTATTTTAGAGAAAATATCTATAACCGTTAGCATGTTTCGATTTCCATAATTTTTATCGGCAAGGGCCTGCATGTCACATAGATCCGCCTGAAACTGGGACCGGGGGTGAGTAGAAAAAACTATATTTTGTGGAAATTGTTTTCGCAAGGGTTTATGCAGAGTGTAAGCATCCTGCTCTGCTAACCATTCATTCACTTGAGCATCGCCTAACCTGCTACCTGTTTCTTCGGCTATAGCTCTCTGGAACCTCTCCTTCTCCCCATAAGACCCTGGGTTAGAGGGGGTATAATAAATGTTTTTCATCATCTGCTCCGCCATCCTTCTTGCCTCTCTGATGTACAATAACATTAATGAGCCCCTTTCAAATAATGAGATCATTTCATTTTCTTTTTGCTTTTTTTATTTATTTTTCCCAAGTATTACGTATCCATACAATTCAGGATACGTAGCAGGATGTTAGGACCCGTTTTCTCAATGATCCATGCATGTAAGACCTGGTATACCTGGCTTACATTTACAGGCTTATATCGCTGAATTTTTAAGACACAAACATCCGTTATATAAGTATATAAACAACAAATATGATACATGTTACAATTAAATGATGGTTCAAACAAATAAAGTAAAATCTTAGACAATGCTGTTTCTAGTTCTTTGGAATCATCCCCAAGAAGGGCTACCAGTTGTGACCACTGTAGAGTCTCCCCCGTATGTCTTACGTGACTCATGATTTGTTCAATTTTTAGCACACGCCCGGCATTAGCCCCTGTATTGCTGGCCGTGTAGAGCGATACATTGTTCACTTTATTCTCAATAATTTTCTGCATAACATTTGAAAATTCTCTCAAAAGAAATGTTTTATTTATTCTCTTCAACATCGTATGCATACTGTTACCCATTGCTTTATATCTAAATCAAAAAATATATACGGTTACTCTGTCTCCTGGGGTTTATTGAGCCAGCAAGTCACCACATCGGCCACTCTAGCTTCCTTGTATTTGTTGTTGTCTACCATGGCGGTCCTGATTTCTTTGAGTTTCTCATGGATGAAGGTAACCTCCTTCAGTTCATGTAGGAACGCCTCGGTTACACCGTAAACCCTGGGAATAGACGGCTCAAGACCCATAGACTCCAGGGCTCTGACCATCGATGGTATAAAGCGGCAGGACCACAGTCTTTTCACCAGCTCCTCAAAGTGGTTGAAGAAGTAGTACCGGGGTGGGTCATATAGACACGGATGTCTTCGTTGGCTGGGGTGATTGATCTCACAACCGTGGCATTTTTCTCGTATATACTCTCCAATCTCCACATCTAAAAGTGCGGCTACAGAGGCCTTGATGGTGTCCACAAAAATAGTACTGACCGCCCCATCAAACACATCCTCAGGCTGTGGACATGTTAGAGGTGTCGGGGGGGTTGCCTGGGGGGCGTAGAGAGGAGGACTGTGAGGCATAGAGTCCTCAGGGTCTGGCACCCATAACGTATCGGAGTCCTGATATGGGATATGAATTTCCATGGTATATGCTGAAATGAAGAACCAGAGACTTTAGGGGCGCCTCTTTTATTGTTGAACCACTCCTATGGTATCGGGGCGTGGTTATCGGAACAGCCGTGTACTTAGTTTTTTTCAGAGGATGACCCTTCTGTGGATGAACCTTCTTGGGGTTCCTTTGATTCATAATCATTAGGATTTGTATATATTATGCACTTCCTTAGCTGAACAATACTCTGCCGGCATTGGCTCTGTACAAAAAGAGCATCCACTGCCTCAAACATTCTCAATTCCATCATATCCCAACTTTTAAACGAAATACACATACGCAACTTAAAATCCCGAGTCGGTCCCGCATCACAGTTGTTGCCTTTGCGGGTTTTCTCGCTGTCGATATAGAACTGCACGCACACATACGGAAGTCCATTCTTTCTTTGTATTTTCACCTTATGGAAAGTTCTTCCTGAGGAGTCCTGCTCAACTCCCCAATGGGTCTCATAGCCCGTGAACAAGCTATAACCCTTTGTGATAACTCTCAGATCGGGGCACACCACCTTGCCAGTCTTCAAGCCTGTAGTCCACTCCTAAAGTCTGGTCTGTATATTCTTCTTCTTCGGCTACGGTATAGAGCTTCACACTATACGTCGGGTAATCAAACAGATAATCTTTCAGCTCAGTTGCGGTAGGTATTTGGGTTCTATACATATTTAGAAAACACTTTTTTGGCGCATCGTATATTGTTGCTTTATACGCTGTCCTTTCTCTATGTTTTAACCGAGGTCCTGCTTCAGTTGTTACGGTCATCACGTGTGTGTCAGTGATCACAAAATCCATGTTTAATTTCTATAGTGTTCTGGGGTTTATCTCTAAGTTCACGGGTAGTGTCGACAGCCCGTTACTTAAAGTGCGGCTGCCTAATAACCCGGACAATTACTGTTTCAGAAACACATTCCCCAGTTCAAAGAGGTCACTTCAATCACCTTGACAGCTTTAATGTAAACACAGGCATATCTTCAAAGGGACATATGTAAGTATAGGGCCATAAAACTACAAAGGCTTCAAAGGGACAGATGTACATATAGGATCATAAACCCCCTCCCCCTACCGTGGGAACTTCCGGACAGGATGTACATCCCCCAGGGGCCATAAATCACACGTTTGACCGATGCCGTCTACTTTATTCTCTCTGTTCAACACTATTTGAATTGGGATATTATAAATTACTAGGATTTTTTACATTTGTGAATGATGTATGCAAGGTGGCTGACTGTATATATATAAAAAAAGCAATTTGTTTTCAGTTCTAAATGAAATTACACTTCAATTGTTGTGGCAATGAGGTCTTCAAATAGTGATCAAGTCAAATAAAAGTGTATTGGTCGCGGAGTTTAGCACATCAAAGTGCATTTGGAATTTTACACCGGTGACAAAGTGAACAGACTACTTATTTTCCTCAATGTAGTGATTTTTTTTTATATACACTACCGGTCAAAGGTTTTAGAACACCTAATCATTCAAGGGTTTTTATTTATTTTTACTATTTTACATTGTAGAATAATAGTGAAGATATCAAAACTATGAAATAACACATATGGAATCATGTAGTAACCAAAAAAGTGTTAAACAAATCTAAATATTTTTTTATATTTCAGATTCTTCAAATAGCCACCCTTTGCCTTGATTATAGCATTGCACACTCTTGCATTCTCTCAACCAGCTTCATGAAGTAGTCAACTGGAATGCATTTCAATTAACAGGTGTGCCTTCTTAAAAGTTAATTTGTGCAATTTCTTTCCTTCGTAATGCGT
The DNA here is from genome assembly GCA_003317085.1 of Hucho hucho. Classification (NCBI taxonomy): domain Eukaryota; kingdom Metazoa; phylum Chordata; class Actinopteri; order Salmoniformes; family Salmonidae; genus Hucho; species Hucho hucho. Next base: position 90,476 of record QNTS01004278.1, on the reverse strand, counting down.
TTGAGCCAATCAGTTGTGTTGTGACAAGGTAAGAGGGTATACAGAAGATAAGCCTATTTGGTAAAAGACCAAGTCCATATTATGGCAAGAACAGCTCAAATAAGCAAAGAGAAACGACAGTCCATCATTACTATAAGACATGAAGGTCAGTCAATACAGAACATTTCAAGAACAGTCACAAAAACCATCAAGCTCTATGATAAAACTAGCTCTCATGAGGACTGCCACGTGAATGGAAGACCCAGAGTTACCTCTGCTGCAGAGGATAAGTTCATTAGAGTTATCAGAAATTGCAGCCCAAATCAATGCTTCACAGAGTTCAAGTAACAGACACATCTCAACATCAACTGTTCAGAGGAGACTGTGTGAATCAGGTCTTCATGGTCGAATTGCTGCAACAAAACCACTACTAAAGGACACCAATAATAAGAAGAGACTTGCTTGGGCCAAGAAACTTGAGCAATGGACATTAGATCGATGGAAATTTTTCCTTTGGTATGTTTTGAGATCTTAGTTCCAACCGCCGTGTCTTTGTGAGACACAGTGTGGGTGAACGGGTGATCTCCGCATTTGTATTTCCCACAGTAAATCATGGAGGAGGAGGTGTTATGGTGAGGTGGTGCTTTGCTGGTGACACTGTCTGTGATTTAATTTGAATTCAAATTCACACTTAACTAGCATGGCTACCACAGAATTCTGCAGCGATACACCATCCCATCTGGTTTGAGCTTAGTAGTACTATCATTTGTTTTTCAACAGGACAATGACCCAACACACCTCCAAGCTGTGTAAGGGCTATTCTACCAAGAAGGAGAGTGATGGAGTGCTGCATCAGACCTGGCCTCCACTATCCCCCGACCTCAACCCAATTGAGATGGTTTGGGATGAGTCGGGCCGCAGAGTGAAGGAAAAGCAGCCAACAAGTGCACAGCATATGTGGGAACTCCTTCAAGACTGTTGGAAAAGCATTCCAGGTGAAGCTGGTTGAGAGAATGCCAAGAGTGTGCACAGCTGTCATAGAGGCAAAGGTTGGCTATTTGAAGAATCTCAAATATAAAATATATTTTGATTTGTTTAACACTTTTTCAGTTACTACATGATTCCATATGTATTATTTCATAGTTTCAATGTGTTCACCATTATTCTACAATGTAGAAAATGGTAAAAATAAAGAAAAACCCTTGAATAAGTAGGTGCTCTAAAACCTTTGACCGGCGGTGTATACGTTTTAAATATTGTATAACATGTATCATGGCCTAGCGAACTGCTTGTGCTTATTAGTCACCTACAAATAATAAAACATGCCTATTCCCTATTTTGTACAATAGCTTGAATAATTTGCTCAGGACATAAACTCAGCAAAAAAAGAAACGTCCTCTCACTGTCAACTGCATTTATTTAACATGTGTAAATATTTGTATGAACATAACAAGATTCAACAACTAAGAAATAAAGTGAACAAGTTCCACAGACTAACAGAAATTGAATAATGTGTCCCTGAACAAAGGGGGGGTCAAAATCAAAAGTAACAGTCAGTATCTGGAATGGCCACCAGCTGCATTAAGTACTGCAGTGCATCTCGTCCTCATGGACTGCACCAGATTTGCCAGTTATTTCTGTGAGATGTTACACCACTCTTTCACCAAGGCACTTGCAAGTTCCTGGACATTTCTGGGGGTAATGGCCCTAGCCCTCTCCCTCCGATCCAACTTGTCCCAGACGTGCTCAATGGGATTGAGATCCGGGCTCTTTGCTGGCCATGGCAGAACACTGACATTCCTGTCTTGCAGGAAATCACGGACAGAACGAGCAGTATGGCTGGTGGCATTGTCATGCTGTAGGGTCATGTCAGGATGAGCCTGCAGAAAGGGTACTACATGAGGGAGGAGGCTGTCTTCCCTGTAACGCACAGCATTGAGATTGCCTGCAATCACCACAAGCTCAGTCCGATGATGCTGTGACACACCACCCCAGACCATGATGGACCCTCCACTTCCAAATCGATCCCGCTCCAGAGTACAGGCCTCGGTGTAACGCTCATTCCTTCGACGATAAACGTGAATCTGACCATCACCCCTGGTGAGACAAAACCAGCACTTGTCATTGAAGAGCACTTTTTGCCAGTCCTGTCTGGTCCAGCGACGGTGGGTTTGTGCCCATAGGCGACATTGTTGCCGGTGATGCCTGGTGAGGACCTTCCTTACATCAGGCCTACAAGCCCTCAGTCCAGCCTCTCTCAGCCTATTGCGGACTGTCTGAGCACGGATGGAGGGATTGTGCGTTCTTGGTGTAACTCGGGCAGTTGTTGTTGCCATCCTGTACCTGTCCCGCAGGTGTGATGTTCGGATGTACCGATCCTGTACAGGTGTTGTTACACGTGGTCTGCCACTGCGAGGACGATCAGCTGTCCGCCCTGTTTCCCTGTAGCGATGTCTTTGGCGTCTCACAGTACGGACATTGCAATTTATTGCCCTGGTCACATCTGCAGTCCTCATGCCTCCTTGCAGCATACCTAAGGCACGTTCACGCAGATGAGCAGGGACCCTGGGCATCTTTCTTTTGGTGTTTTTCAGAGTCAGTAGAAAGGCCTCTTTAGTGTCCTAAGTTTTCATAACTGTGACCTTAATTGCCTACCGTCTGTAAGCTGTTAGTGTCTTAACAACCGTTTCACAGGTGCATGTTCATTAATTGTTTATGGTTCATTGAACAAGCATGGGAACAGTGTTTATATCCTTTACAATGAAGATCTGTGAAGTTATTTGGATTTTTACAAATTATCTTTGAAAGACAGGGTCCTGAAAAAGGGACGTTTCTTTTTTTGCTGGGTTTATATGTAGCCTGTTAATATTTGTCATGGTTTTCACAGTCCAACCATTGTTATGCTACTTTGTTGATAAAGCAACACACAGAGTATTTAACTTCTTAGGGAGCGGCTCCCGAGGTGATGGTTTTGGAGAGTCTGGCGTGCCCAAAGTAAAATGCCTCCCACTCAGGCCCAGAAAATAGGATATGCACATAATTAGTACTATTGGATACGAAACACTCTGAAGTTTCTAAGAGTGTTAACATATTGTCTGTGAGTATAACAGAACGGATATAGCAGGCGAAAACCCGAGGAATTTCTGTCCTGGAAAAGGTGATTTTGACACATTGCCTCATTGTGAACCCCTCCCTATTGAAAATGACCTTATATGGGAGTAAGATTGCAGAACCTATTGCTTCCACTGGATGTCAACAGTCTCTAGACAGTTTTGATGATGTTTAGTTGCTCTGGATGGTAATAGAAGAAGAATTGGGAAGTGGTCACCAGATTTCTTTCCTTTCCTATCGCCCAGTTTATAATCCGGTTGAAATTTTATAGTAAATATACATAAAAGTGTTCCTAAGGATACATTATCAATGATGTTTGATTGTTCTTGGACAAGTGTATAGGTATAGGTTGAACGAGTTCTCTTCACGGTTCAATGGGCGAGTGGACGCTGTATTTTCTGATCATAACGCACCAACCAAACAGCGATTTATGGATATAATAAAGGACTTTTTCTAACAAAAGAACCATGGATTGTCTTCGTTGGACACTTGGGAAGCCCTCCGCAGAAGTTCTTCAAAAGGTAAGGGATTTGTTTTTGCTGTGAAATGTGTTTTGTGTGAACCGCGATGGTTTATGAATTTATGCTAATAGGAAAATATTGGAGGTGCTACCCTCAAACAATCAAATGTAGTGCTTTCGCCGTAAAGCCTTTTTGAAATCTGACAACGCTGTGATATTGCTAAGAAGCAGAGCTTTGATGACTATGCAACACTTGTATATTGATGAATGTTTAATAATTCAACTTTTGGATTTTGAATTTGGCGCCTTGCATTTCACCAGGTAGTGTCGGGAGTGGGGCGCCCCACCACTCCCTAAGTAGTTAAATACCTCCAGCTAAATCAAGACAGAGGTACTTATTTTTGGAGCCAAAGCACAGAGAGAGAATCTATCCCCACATTTTAATTGACGGCCGCTTTGATAAAACACTATGTAAAAAAACCTAGGTGTAATCTTTTACTCTTAACTCAATTTCAAATCACACATTACGGATGTGACCAAATAGCTTTTTATCATTCCTCAGGTGCCAAGGTACGTCCGTTTCTATCTCAGGCTGATACAGAGACGCATCCATGCTTTTATTACTATCAGGATAAGGTAAGACCCAGATGCAGACCATGTTGAAGTAACAATGTTTATTACAGCAACAGGGGCAAAGGTAGATGGCAGGCAGGCTCAGGGTCAGGTCAGGCAGAGGTCGGTAATCCAGAGACGGGGCAAAGGTACAGGACAGCAGGCAGGCTCAGGGGCAGGCAGAGTGGTCAGGCGGGTGGCCTCAGGGTCAGGACAGGCAAGGGTCAAATACTAGGAGGACGAGAAAAGAGAGACTGGGGGAAAGCAGGAGCTGATACAAAACTACTGGTTGACTTGACAAATCAAGACGAACTGGCAACAGACAAACAGAGAACACCGGTATAAATACACAGGGGATAATGGGGAAGATGGGCGACACCTGGAGGGGGGTGGAGACAATGACAATGACAGGTGAAACAGATCAGGGTGTGACAATTACAAGCAGTCTTGACTACTGTAATTCTCTCCTGTTTGGTCTACCCAAGAAAGCCATTGTTCAACTGCAAACATACAGATTGCTGCAGCACAGGTACTGACCAAGACCAGACGGAGAGCACACATTACACCAGTTTTAAAGTCTCTACACTGCCTGCCTGTGAGTTTTAGAATTTTAAGATTCTTCTTTTTGGTTTTCAACTCAATTCATGATTGTGCACCTCAATACATGTCAGACATGCTTTTGAGTTATGTACTCAGTAGTTCCCTCAGGTCCTCTGGCACTGGCCTTTTAACTATCCTGAAGCCTAGGACCAAGAGACATGGAGAGGCAGCCTTTAGCTATTATGCCCCCAGCCTCTGGAATAGTCTGCCAGAGATCCTGAGGGGGCCCGAAACTGTGGACATATTTAAAAGGGATCTTAAAGCACACGTTTTTAGCTTTGCTTTTCCATAGGATGCTTTTTTAGTTTTTTAGTTTAAAATTGTTATTCTTTTGTTTCTTGCGGAAAAGTTTCATAGAGTCATCATGGATTCAGTGTAAAATCAGTCACAGCAGCCTATTTTCAAGTTGGCCGCCATATATTTCAATGTGGAGGGACTGAATAGATTTAATAATAATAATTTGTGTAATAAGACCAATAAAGACTGAAAATGTGTATTGCTGTGAGGAAAATGCTAAAAGATGGCCCAGAGATGTGAGTTACAGTATATTTATTTAGCAAAATATTATCAGAACGTCTGCTTAATTACTCAAATGTAAATGTAATAATGGTAGAAATATAACAAATTTACGAAAATAAGTTCAGGTTAAGACGGGCTTAGGAGATCTTATACGTTTTCTCCTATGAGGTAATATCAGTCATTTAACATGACCTTTATCAATTATGAAGCCTTTATGTGCTTTATGTGCATAAATGTTTAGCCGATGAAGATTATGTCATAGAACAAAATTTATAACATTTCCTAAGCCTGTATTTACCAAATAAGTAATTTTTGGCAATAATAAAAAAACTAAAACAAAACGGCATTCATTGCCCCATAGGCTGTCGAACAAACCATTGCGGAGTTAGTGCCTACAAAATACGCCATTACTATTTCTCTCTATAGCTGGAACAGGGAGCAGGCTGGATGAAGTGGCACTCCCTTGGTTGCCCCAGCCCGTGCAGGGAGTTGGCTGAATGTAGTGGCTACGGGCGGGGGTCAGACCCTCTCTCCGGCAGTCGGCCCTCCTTCCCTGGGTATGTCCATCCCTCTCTGGCCGTCTCCCCCCTACTTCCTGGTTCAGGGAGCTGGCTGGATGTAGTGGCGCCTCTTGTTGGCCGTGTGTGGGGGTCAGCCCCCCATCTCCGGGTGTTGGCCCCATCCCTCTCTGGCCCTATATAGGGAGCTAGGTGGATGTAGTGGCGCCCCTTGGTGGCCCTGGGCGGGGGTCGGCCCCCCTCCCTGGGTCGGCCTCAGATCTCTGGCCCTCTCCTCCTCCCCCAATATCCCTGGGGAAGGGAGCTGGGTGGATGTATTGGCGCCCCCTGGTTGCCGTGGGTGGGGGTTGGAGCCCTTCTCTGGGGGACAGCCCTCCCTCACTTTGTCGACCTCAGCCCTCTCCCCTCATTTCCCTGGTGCAGGGAGCTGGCTGGATGTACTGGTGCCCCCTGGTGGCCATGGGCGCAGGTAGGCACCACTCTCCGGCCCCTCCCCCCATATCCCTGGGGAAGGGACCAGGTTGGATTGGCCCCCGTGCCCGGGGGTCGGCCCACCCAGTCTCTGGAACGAGACTCTAGACAGAGTCTCTAGACAGAGTCTCTGAGTTAGAGCATTAACATCACCTGTAAATGCACACTGGACAGGTGTAATGAATGCATTACAAAATTACCATAACAAGCGTTCTAATCACCTGTAAATGCGCACTGGACATGTGTAAAAAACACGTGTACAAATAATTATATTTGACACTTGAAAAAAGCAAGTGAAAAATTATCATAACAAGTGTTCAAATCACCTGTAAACACACACTAGACAGGTGAAAATATCACATGTACAAAAAATAACATTTGACACATTTTGACACTAATTACAAGTGTTAAGGCGTGTTCCGGGTAAGATAATTTGAACCTTTTGGCCTTTCCAGTCTAAATCTCTCCGGGTCCTCATTGACTCTGGGGCCGATGAGTTTTTTGGACGCTACCCTGGCTTCCGAGCTGAAAATCCCCACTCAACCCCTCTCCATTCCCATGGTTGTTAGAGCACTGGATGGGCGCTCTGTAGGCCGGGTCACTCATATTACCACTCCCATCAACCTACGGGTGTCAGAGAATCACAGCGAGACTATTCAATTCCTGCTCATCAAGTCTCCTCAGATTCCTGTGGTATTGGGATTCTCCTGGCTCCAGCGACACAATCCCCTCATCAATTGGTCTACTGGTGCCATCATGGGCTGGAGTCCACACCCAGTGTCTGAAGTCAGCGCAACCTGCCCCGGGACGTCTTCCTGGGGGCTCGGAAGGTGCCCCGAACCTCTCCGCCATTCCCGCGGAGTACCAGGACCTTCTGGAGGTGTTCAACAAGGCCCTTCCCACTTCGCTTCCGCAGCACCGACCATATGACTGCGGGATTGACCTTCTCCCTAATGCCACTCTGCCCCGGGGATGACTGTACAGTCGTGGCCAAAAGTTTTGAGAATGACACAAATATTAATTTCCACAAAGTTTGCTGCTACAGTGTCTTTAGATCTTTTTTGTCAGATGTTACTATGGAATACTGAAGTATAATTACAAGCATTTCATAAGTGTCAAAGGCTTTTATTGACAATTACATGAAGTTGATGCAAAGAGTCAATATTTGCAGTGTTGACCCTTCTTTTTCAAGACCTCTGCAATCCGCCCTGGCATGCTGTCAATTAACTTCTGAGCCACATCCTGACTGATGGCAGCCCATTCTTGCATAATCAATGCTTGGAGTTTGTCAGAATTTGTGTTTTTTTGTTTGCCCACCCGCCTCTTGAGGATTGACCACAAGTTCTCAATGGAATTAAGGTCTGGGGGGTTTTCTGGCCATGGACCCAAAATATAGATGTTTTATTCCCCGAGCCACTTAGTTATCACTTTGCCTTATGGCAAGGTACTCCATCATGCTGGACAAGGCATTGTTCGTCACCAAACTGTTCCTGGATGGTTGGGAGAAGTTGCTCTCGGAGGATGTGTTGGTACCATTCTTTATTCATGGCTGTGTTCTTAGGCAAAATTGTGAGTGAGCCCACTCTCTTGGCTAAGAAGCAACCCCACACATGAATGGTCTCAGGATGCTTTACTGTTGGCATGACACAGGACTGATGGTAGCGCTCACCTTGTCTTCTCCAGACAAGCTTTTTTCCAGATGCCCCAAACAATCGGAAAGGGGATTCATCAGAGAAAATGACATCAGCAGTCCAATCCCTGTACCTTTTTCAGAATATCAGTCTGTCCCTGATGTTTTTCCTGGAGATAAGTGGCTTCTTTGCTGCCCTTCTTGACACCAGGCCAGCCTCCAAAAGTCTTCGCCTCACTGTGCGTGCAGATGCACTCACACCTGCCTGCTGCCATTCCTGAGCAAGCTCTGTACTGGTGGTGCCCCGATTCCGCAGCTGAATCAACTTTAGGAGACTGTCCTGGCGCTTGCTGGACTTTCTTGGGCGCCCTGAAGCCTTCTTCACAACAATTGAACCGCTCTCCTTGAAGTTCTTGATGATCCGATAAATGGTTGATGTAGGTGCAATCTTACTTGCAGCAATATCCTTGCCTGTGAAGCCTTTTTTGTGCAAAGCAATGATGACAGCACGTGTTTCCTTGCAGGTAACCATGATTGACAGAGAAAGAACAATGATTCCAAGCACCACCCTCCTTTTGAAGCTTCCAGTCTGTTATTCGAACTCAATCAGCATGACAGAGTGATCTCCAGCCTTGTCCTTGTCAACACTCACAGCTGTGTTAACGAGAAAATCACTGACATGATGTCAGCTGGTCCTTTTGTGGCAGGGCTGAATGCAGTGGAAATGTCTTTTGGGGATTCAGTTCATTTGCATGGAAAAGAGGGACTTTGCAATTAATTGCAATTCATTTGATCACTCTTCATGACATTCTGGAGTATATGCAAATTGCCATCATACAAACTGAGGCAGTAGACTTTGTGAAAATGTATATTTGTGTCATTCTCAAGACTTTTGGCCACGAATGTACTTGATTAGTCCTCTCCAGCCGGCACAGGGTTCTTTGTGGAGAAGAAGGACAAGACCCTGCGCCCATGCATCGACTACCGGGGACTTAATGAAATAACGGCGAAGAACCGCAACTCGCTACCACTCATCTCCTCGGCCTTCGAGTTGTTCCAGGGGGCCACTGTGTTTTCCAAGCTGGATCTATGGAACACCTACCACCTGGTGCGGATACAGGAGGGGGATGAGTGGAAGACCGCTTTCAACTAGTATTTGGTCATGCCATTTGATCTCACAAACGCCCCTGCTGTGTTCCAGGAGAACACAGCAGGGAGAACCAGCTGTTTGTCAAGGCGGAGAAGTGCGAGTTCCATCGCTCCACCATCCCCTTTCTGTGGTACATCATCTCTGCTGGGAGTGTCCAGATGGATTCCGGGAAGGTGAGAGCGGTGGTGGATTGGCCCCAGCCTTCATCCAGGGTGCAGCTGCAACGCTTCTTGGGTTACAGCACCCTGGATTCCCCCCTGTCAGAACTCACTTCTCCCAAGGTTCCGTTGACGTGGTCCCCTGCTGCTAACCGGGTGTTCCGGGACCTCAAACACCGCTTCATCACTGCTTCCATCGTGGTTCATCCTGACACTTCCCGTCAGTTCGTGGTGGAGGCCTATGCGTCGGATGTAGGAGTGGGGGAGGTCCTGTCCCAGCGTTCTGCCCTGGACGTGAAGCTACATCCCTGCACCTTCTTCTCCCATCGCCTCAATGTCATGGAGAGAAACTACGATGTGGGAAATTGTGAGCTTCTCGCAGTGAAGATGGCGTTGGAGGAATGGAGGCACTGGCTGGAAGGGGCGCAACATCCGTTCATCGTATGGACCGACCACAAAAATCTGGAGTATCTCCACAGTGCCAAACGCCTCAATTCCAGGCAAGCTAGATGGGCCCTGCTGTTCACACGGTTCAACTTCTCCTTCTCATATCGGCCGGGATCCAAGAATGTCAATCCGGATGCACTATCTCGCTATTATAGCCCTACGGCTATTACCCCGGAGCACGAGACCGTCCTTTCCATCTCGTGCCTGGCAACGGCACTCAGCTGGGGTATAGGGAAACAGGTCCGTGAGGCACAGTGTTCCCAGCCGAACCCCGGGGCGGGGGTCCCAATAACCGGATGTTCATGCCTGACGCAGTCTTCTCCGCGGTCCTGGAGTGGGCCCACTCCTCCAAACTGGCCTGCCACCCGACGATGCTTTTGGTGGCCCACCATGGTCCCTGATGTCTCCGCATTCATCGCCGCTTGCATAGTGTGTGCTCAGAACAGGATCCCTCGGCAAGCTCCGGCTGGTCTTCTGCAACCTCTGCCTATCCCTCACTGTCCCTGGTCCCACATATCCCTGGATTTCGTCAAGGGTCTCCCCCCGTCTGAGTGCAACACTGCCATCCTGACTGTGGTTGACCGGTTTTCCAATGCCGCCCACTTCATTCCTCTCCCCAAACTACCCTTGGCCAAGGAGACTGCTCAGCTCATGGTGCAGCACGTCTTCCGGATCCATGGACTGCCCGTGGACATGGTCTCCGACCGGCATCCTCAGTTCTCCTCCCAGTTCTGGAAGGCGTTCAGCACCCTCATGGGGTCGTCGGCCAGCCTGTCCTCTGGGTTCTACCCCCAGTCCAATGGCCAGTCGGAGCGAGCCAACCAGGACCTTGAGACAACTCTGTGCTGCCTGGTCTCTGCCAACCCCATCTCCTGGAGCCAGCAGCTGGTGTGGGTCGGATATGCCCGCAACACCCTTCCCTGCTCTGCCATGGGCCTATCTCCCTTTGAGTGTTCCCTGGGGTATCAGCCCCCACTCTTCCCCGAGCAGGAGGAGAGGTCAGCCTACCTTCTGCCCAGATGTTTGTCCGCCGCTTCGTCGTACCTGGAGGAGAGCCCGATCGGCCCTCCTCAAGACCACCTCCAGGTATCGTCTCGGGCACGGCTATCCAGAAGGTATGGCTATCCACCTGGGAGCCTACTACTGTCATGTCGTCTGCAAACTTGATGATTGAGTTGGAGGCATGCATGGCCATGCAGTCATGGGTGAACAGAGAGTACAGGAGGGGGCTGAACATGCACCCTTGTGGGGCCCCAGTATTGAGGATCAGCGAAGTGGTGTTGTTTCCTACCTTCACCACCTGGGGGCGGCCCGTCAGGAAGTCAAGGACCCAATTGCACAGGACGGGGTTCAGACTCAGGGCCTCGAGCTCAATGATAAGCTAGGAGGGTACTATGGTGTTGAATGCTGAACTATAGTCATTGAACAACATTCTTATATGAGGTCCACGATCATCTCCTTTGTTTTGTTGACGTTGATAATGTCAAAAGCCACACTGAAGTCTAACAGAACAGCCCCCACAATCTTTTTATTATCAATTGCTCTCAGCCAATCATCAGTCATTTGTTTAAGTGCTGTGTTTGTTGAATGTCCTTCCCTATAAGCGTGCTGAAAGTCTGTTGTCAATTTGTTTACTGTAAAATAGCATGGTATCTGGTCGAACACCATTTTTTCGAAAAGTTTACTAAGGGTTGGTAACAGGCTTATTGGTCTGCTATTTGAGCCAGCAAAGGGGGCTTTACTATTCTTCAGTAGTGGAATGACTTCCCTCCAGGCCCGAGGGCACACACTTTCTAGTAGGCTTAAACTGAAGATATGGCAAATTGGAGTGGCAATATCGTCCGCTATTATCCTCAATAATTTTCCATCCAAGTTGTCGGTGGCCCCGGTGGCTTGTCCCCGGTGGCTTGTCATTGTTGATAGACAAGCGATCCGCTTGTCTGTCAACAACAATAATTTTTCACCTCTTCCACACTCACTTTACCGAATTCAAAATTACAATTCTTGTCTTTCATAATTTGGTCAGATATACTTGGATGTGTAGTGACAGCGTTTGTTGCTGGCATGTCATGTCTAAGTTTGCTAGTCTTGTCAATAAAAAATCATGAAAGTATTTGGCAATATCAGTAGGTTTTCTGATGAATGAGGCATCTGAATCAATGAATGATGGAGCCTAGTTTGCCTTTTTTCCCAAAATGTCATTGAAGGTGCTCAAAAGCTTTTTATTATCTATCATTTATAATGTAATTTATCTTTGTTTCATAGTGTAGTTTCTTTTTTTTATTCAGTTTAGTCACACGATTTCTCAATTTGAAGTACATTTGCCAATCGGTTGTGCAGACAGACTTTTTTGCCATTCTTTTTGCCTCATCCCTCTCAACCATAACATTTTTCAATTCCTTATCATTCCACAGGGATTTAAGTTTTTCTTAATGTGTGCATGCTTATTAGTAACTGGGATAAGCAATTTCATAAATGTGTCAACTGCAACGTCTGTTTGCTCCACATTACACACAACGAAACAACAAATATTCTTTACATCAACAACGTAGGAATCACTACATAATCTTATTGTATGACCTCTTAAACAATATATTAGCCCCAGCCTTTGGAACTTTGATTTTCCTAGTGTCATGACTGTCCTGCTCGGCTCAGGTTACCAATGACCACAATCCTGCAGAGAGATCTCACCCCCACCAGAGGAGAAGGGGTCTCAAGGGATATGAAGATGAGGGGTTTTTATTACACCTCACCCCATTATAAACCTACGACCGCAGGCAAAATTCCTTTGTCCTCTCACTATGGAGAGCAAGCCTCAGAACATTAAACATGCAATAAATAAACTTTGGGACAATGAGTTGTCAGCCACAATGGTGGTAATGACGAAAGATGGAATATGAAAATTAATGTCATTTTTGTAATGTTATTAAAAATGAAAGGACAACGTTATAATGAAAACATTGTAACCTTAAGAGTTTTCCTAGTATGTGCTTGATGTTTATACATTGTACGTTGGGTGGAAAATGTCCAAATCAAAGAGAACATTTTGGTAAAGATGAAATGTGAAGTTGGTTGTCTAAAATTGGAATTGAGTAAAATCTAGACCTTGCCTCATAACTAGGTACGCCCCAAGAATTGCCCTAAAGGTGCTTACGCCCACTTCTGACCCGAGGGTATAAAACATGTGAGTTAAGAATTAAATGACGCAAGCTGCAGCGAAGGTCTGAGTAGTCAAACAAATCCAAAACGCAACACGAGGTTGAAGACAAAGGAACCTTTTTGATCCATGCTACGGATGAGTAGCTGCGCCTAATACCAGCCGAATTCAAGCAAGACCACCCGGTCACCACTCTCCATTGAATTGTGTATCTACACGGCCTTCATTCCTATGTTGTGAGCTCTGAGCTACAGGGCTGTTTGTCCTCAGAAAACCCCTCTCAGAACAAGGGCAAGGAATCGGACTATTAAGCCAAAAGGACACTGACATCATGAGGACAACCAGAGAGGTGCAGCTGAGAAGTGCGTCATTGAGAACCACCTGAGCGCTCCACGCGGAGATTCCCATCACAGACCTTCAACACGCAATTACCTCATTATATTCTGACCCATAAGAGCGGCAGTTCGGGGCAAGGTTAGGGTTAAAATAAGCATAGCTGACAAATGCACCCAAATGTATATTTCACTCTTGTACTTTCTATTTTTCTCTCTCTTTTAAATCCCCATTTTGGGTAACATAGTGTGTTGGCTTCTAAGTTCTAATCAATAGCCTAGACTGTGTGTTTGTGTATGTGTATCTTTTATTATCATTTTAGCTTGCTAGTAAATAAATAATCAACTAAAATTGGTGTGGTACGGACTCATTGGTGGGACTCGGGTTTGTGCAGATTCCGGATTATGCGACGTTCAGAATGAGACTGTAGAGGACATTGATTAAATAGCGAATGTTGTAAAATCAATATTCTGTTATTCTTTGAGTTAATTTGGGAAATAGAAACTCAATAAAACAGATTTTCCCATGGTGCCCCAGGTTAATGAGTTAATAATTGTCTGATTCATTTAAATCAGGCAATTATAAACCGTTAATCATTCGATGAGCAACAGTTGTCACATTAACCAATACAACGTCACGACACTAGATATGGCTACTATATTGTGATCACTAATTCCGATGGATCTGGATACTGCTTAAAACTCCTGAGTTGCGCAGCAGTCTAAGGCACTGCATCTCAGTGTTAGATGTGTCACTACAGACACCCTGGTTTGAATCCAGGCTGTATTACAACCAGAGTTCCATAGGACCGTGCACAATTGGCCTAGCGGCGTCCGGGTTTGGCCGGTGTAGGCCGTCATTGTAAATAATTATTTGTTCTTAACTGACATAAATAAATAATAAAAAAAACATTTCTGCAGCATTAGTAAAGATGTGATCAATACATGTTGATGATTTCATTCCTGTGCTGTTTGTAACTACCCTGTTAGGTTGACTGATAACCTGAACCAGGTTGCAGGCACTGGGTACAGTTTGAAGCTTTTTCTTGAGTGGGCAGCTTGATGAAAGCCAGTCAATTTTTAAATCAACCAGGAAATATACCTCCCTGTTGATATCACATATATTATCAAGCATTTCACACTTGTTATCCAGATACTGACTGTTAGCACTTGGTGGTCTATAGCAGCTACCCACAAGAATGGGCTTTAGGTGAGGCAGATGAACCTGTAGCCATATTAGTTTAACAGTATTTAACATGAGATCCTCTCTAATCTTTACAGGAATGTGGTTCTGAATATAAACGGCAAACACCTCCACCACTGACATTTCTGTATTTTCTGTAAACGTTATAACCTTGTATTGCTACCACTGTATCATCAAATGTATTGTCTAATTGAGTTTCAGAGATAGAATATTAATGTAATCTGTTACTAGCAAGTTATTGATTTCATGAACATTGTTTCTTAAGTTACATATGATAATGTGGGCCATTTTGAGCCTTTTTCTGGGATGCTTGCTTGTTTTCATTGCTTTACTGGGAAGCTTAGCAGAATTAGATATTGTCATGTAATTTATGTTAGTGTAGGGTGAGCTGCATCCAGTGTACTACCTACTAGGGCTCAGTGATAACAACATAAATCTGGTTCATAGGCACATGATTGCGGCATACAATAGCTGTAGGATCAGCAGAGGCATTCAGGGCAGTTAGAGGGACATTAACTTCTTAGGGAGCAGCTCCTGACTGCTCCTTAAGAGGTTAAAAGGTTACTTATATTGTGTCTACCAACGCCCATGGTATAATATACATTTGCTAAAGCATTATGATGACTCAGTGACACAATAGTAGGGATTAACTAAGCTGGGCTTGGGTCATTGATAAGTCATTGCCTCAACACAGCCTTACAATGCTGTAAAATGATCCACAAACCCAAATTATTTAGGAGGAAACCTCCTTATAAAACTTGTTTGTTTCCAAAAGGTATTGAAATTGTCATTGTGCTACAATAATCATGTAGCCAGTTGTGAAGAGAAAGAATCCTGCTAAAGCATTCAATGCCACAATTCAGAAAGGGCACATGGGCAGATATAATGGGTCTTTTATTAGTGTCTAGCAGAGAGTCAATCAGCTCTTTAAAATAATCCAGTTTCAAAAGTTCAGAGATGCCCTTCATAATATCATTAAAACCCACATGGACTACGGTAGAATCAATGTCCATGTCCAGGTGTAGTACATTCGGGAGCAGCTTAGTAATGTAATTTACTCGAGCAGGAGCCACAAGGACATTATTTTTGCACCAGGAACAGTCACATTTCTTACCATGGAGCTGCCCAAAATCATGGCTGTCGAGAAGGACGAGGAAATCTGTCAACTCCCACGCTTCACAGGATTTGGAGAACCCTTTAAGGATGGGCGAGAGGCAGGATAACTTGAGCCTGTAGCTCCCGGGGCAGGGCTCTGATAGATAAAGAAGCCCCTCTTGATCCAGAGCAGGGACAGAAGGTTGCCGACATTGACTTTGAAATCGTAGGGGAAGAATAACTTCTTAGGGAGCGGCTCCCGAGGTGACGGTTTTGGAGAGTCTGGTGTGCCCAAAGTAAAATGCCTCCCACTCAGGCTCAGAAAATAGGATATGCACATAATTAGTACTATTGGATAGGAAACACTCTGAAGTTTCTAAAAGTGTTAACATAATGTCTGTGAGTATAACAGAACTAATTTCGCAGGCAAAAACCCAAGAAAGAAACATCCGGAATTACTGTTTTTTGTCACATTGGCTCTGTTTGACTGTCACGTCCAGGCCTGAGTTAGCATGCTGGTGTGTTTAGTTGGGTTAATGGTTCCCAATTAGAGGCAGCTGATTGTCGTTACCTCTAATTGGGAACCATATATATGTTTGTGTTTTTCACTGGGGTTTTGTGGGTCATTGTATTTGCTAGTATGTTATTATAGTATGTTTAGTGGTGTGTGCCTGTTTAGCCACACCGGAGTTACGATCTTTATTTGTTTATTGTTTTGCCAGTTACGTTTAAATAAAGCATGTACACTGGAAACCTCGCTGCATCTTGGTCCGTCCCGAAAGAAGATTGTGACATTGACATTCTCCCTAATTATTGCAAAGGCAAGCAGCTCCAAGATTTCAGTACCTATGACTTCCACTAGATGTTAACAGTCTCTATACAAAACCAGGAAACGGTAGCCCTGACCAGAACGGATAGGGAGAGAATATGGTACAGGGAGCTCAGATGTCAACAAGCTTTTGCAGGCGCGCAACCGAGTGTGCGCTCCACTGTTTTTTCCTTTCTTATCGTTCAGGCTACAATCCGGTTGAAATATTATAGTAAATATACATAAAAGAATACCTAAGGAAACATTAAAAATTATGTTTGATTTGTTTGTAGAAATATGATAGGTATAATTTCAACGCGTTCTCTTCACGGTTCAATGGGCGACTCGACGGTGGATTTTATGAACATAATGCACCAACCAAATGGAGATTTATGGATATAATAAATGACTTTTTCTAACCAAAGAAGCATGGATTGTCTTCGTTGGACACTTAGGAAGCCCTCAGCAGAAGTTCATCAAAGGTAATTGGAGTATCTGTCCATAGGACCACTTTAAGCTGTACACTCCACAGAGCTGGGCTTTATGGAAGAGTGGCCAGAAAAAATTCATTGCTTAAAGAAGAAAAGAAGCAAACACGTTTGGTGTTCGCCAAAAGGCATGTGGTAGACTCCCCAAACACATGGAAGAAGGTACTCTGGTCAGATGAGACTAAACTTGAGCTTTTTGGCCATCAAGGAAAATGTCTGGCGCAATCCCAACACCTCTCATCTCCCTGAGAACATCATCCCCACAATGAAGCATGGTGGTGGCAGCATCATGCTGTGGGGATGTTTTTCATCAGCAGGGACTGGGAAACTGGTCAGAATTAAAGGAATGACGGATGGCGCTAAATAAAGGGAAATTCTTGAGGGAAACCTCAAGAGTTTCAGTCTTCCAGAGATTTGAGACTGGGACGGAGGTTCACCTTCCAGCAGGACAATGACCCTAAGCATACTGGTTTAAGGGGAAACTTTTAAATGTCTTTGAATGGCCTAGTCAAAGTCCAGACCTCAATCCAATTGAGAATCTGTGGTATGACTTAATGATTGCTGTACACCAGCGGAACCCATCCAACTTGAAGGAGCTGGAGCAGTTTTGCCTTGAAGAATGGGCAAAAATCCCAGTGGCTAGATGTACCAAGCTTTTAGAGACATGCCCCAAGAGACTTGCAGCTGTAATCGATGCAAAAGGTGGCTCTACAAAGTATTGACTTTGGGGGGGTGAATAGTTATGCACGCTCAAGTTTTATGTTTTTTTTGTCTTATTTCTTGTTTGTTTCACAATAAATATTTGGTATCTTCAAAGTGGTAGGCATGTTGTTAAATCAAATGATACAAACCCCCCAAAAATCTATTTTAATTCCAGGTTGTAAGGCAACAAAGTAGGAAAAATGCCACGGGGGATGAATACTTTCGCAAGCCACTGTAGGTGTTCCTTTTGTCCAGGTAGGAAAGGGCAGTGTGGAGTGCAATAGAGATTGCATCATCTGTGGATCTGTTGTGGAAGTATGCACATTGGAGTGGGTCTAGGGTGTCTGGGATAATGGTGTTGATGTGAGCCATGACCAGCCTTTCAAAGCACTGCATGGCTACAGACGTGAGTGCTACAGGTCGGTAATAATTTAGGCAGGTTATCTTAGTGTTCTTGGGCACAGGGACTATGGTGGTCTGCTTGAAACATGTTGGTATTACAGACTCCGCCAGGGACAATTTGAAAATGTCATTTAAGACACTTGCCAGTTGGTCAGCGCATGCTTGGAGTACACGTCCTGGTAATCCATCTGGCCCTGCGGCCTTGTGAATGTTGACCTGTTTAAAGGTCTTACCCACATCGGCTATGGAGAACGTGATCACACAGTCGTCTGGAATAGCTGATCCTCTCATGCATGCTTCGGTGTTGCTTGTGTCACTGGACAGCTCGTGGCTGTGTTTCCCTTTGTAGTCTGTAATAGTTGGCAAGCCCTGCCACATATTGCCGCTTTGCCGCTTTGCCTGTTTGATGGTTCGTCAGAGGGTATAGCGGGATTTATTGTAAGCGTTCGGGTTAGAGTCCCGCTCCTTGAAAGCAGCAACTCTACCCTTTTAGCTCAGTGCGGATGTTGTCTGTAATCCATGGTTTCTGGTTGGGGTATGTACGTATGGTCACTGTGGGGACAAAGTCATCAATGCACTTATTGATAAAGCCAGTGACTGATGTGGTGTACTCCTCAGAAGAATCGCGGAACATATTCCAGTCTGTGCTAGTAAAACCGTCCTGTAGCTTAGCATCTGTGTCATATGACAACTTCTTTATTGACCGAGTCACTGGTGCTTCCTGCATTAGTTTTTGCTTGCAAGCAGGAATCAGGAGGATGGAATTATGGTCAGATTTGCCAAATGGAGGGCAAGGGAGAGCTTTGTACGCATCTCTATGTGTGGAGTAAAGGTGGTCTGGAGTTATATTTTTTCTCGTCTGGTTGCACATTTAATGGCGGTTTTGGAGCAGTGGCTTCTTCCTTGCTGAGTGGCCTTTCAGGTTATGTCGATATGGGACTCGTTTTACTGTGGATATAGATAATTTTGTACCTGTTTCCTCCAGCATCTTCACAAGGTCCTTTGCTGTTGTTCTGGGATTGATTTGCACTTTTCGCACCAAAGTACATTCATCTCTAGGAGACAGACGGCTGCATGGTCCCATGGTGTTTATACTTGCGTACTATTGTTTGTACAGATGAACGTGGTACCTGAACCAGACTTGTGGAGGTGTACAATTTATTTTCTGAGGTCTTGGATGATTTTTTTGATTTTCCCATGATGTCAAGTAAAGAGGCACTGAGTTTGAAGGTAGGCCTTGAAATACATCCACATGTACACTCAAATGATGTCAATTAGCCTATCAGAAGCTTCTAAAGCCATGGAATCAATTTTCCAAGCTGTTTAAAGGCACGGTCAACTTAGTGTATGTAAACTTCTGACCGACTGGAATTGTGATACAGTATCCCCGGTCCAAGATGGCGCAGCAATGCAGACGTGGTTTGTCGTCCTCTCATTTACTTTTTGTATTTTTCATCTTTTTTTAATATATTTCAATTTATTTTTAATCTCTTTTCTATTTTTAAATTAAATATACCTTCCGGTAACCCACCTCACTCAATGTGACACGGATCCGCTATTTTCTTTTGACCTTATTGCCAGAATCTCCATCAGAGGCTAGCCATCAGAAGCTAACCAGCTAATTAGCTACTAGATATTTAGTCATTGTTAGCCATTGCTAGTGGCCTTTACCTTCTGCACAGGCACCTAATACCTACCAGCCTCGGAATGTTTTTCTCCACTACAATGCCGGATTCCTGCAGTAAACCCTGGACCATTACTCCTGATCATCACAGCTAGCTAGCTGCCACCGAGTGACCCAGCCCTGAAGCTAGCCCTGAGCCAGGCCCACCTCCCGGCCTACTCTGTGATCACCCGCCTACCCAGCCGATGCCTCCCGGGCACGGCTAGAATCCACTACTCCACCGGATACTTGCCATAAGCACTGGACCTTTGCAGCGGATCGCTGCTAGCTAGCTACTACCGAGTGGCTATAGTGGCTAACGCCTCTGCCCCGAAGCTAGCACAAGTTAGCCGTGAGCCAGGTGCATATCCTGGCTAGCAAACAAATTACTACAACTATAATACCTCTTTCGCCATCTGCCCGGGACCCTTTGTCGACACGACGCCCTGCCGTACCACCACGACTGGTCCGCAGATGTAATTCCATCCGCTGTGCCCTCAACCGGCCATTTCCGGATGTCGGAGCAGACGCTTCTACTTACCCCGGCCTGCTAACTTTAAACGCTGTGTCTCCAGCGTGCTAGCGTAGTAACAACTACGCCGCGGCTCCCCTGCCCCATCTATTGCTGTTCACTGGATCCTATGATCACTTGGCTACATAGCTGATATCTGCTGGACTGTTCATTTATCACGGTACTCCATTTAGATATTTTTTTGTTTTGTTTATCTGTCGGCCCTAGCCACGAACTCACCCCACCATACCCTTGTCTGCACATTATGCCCTGAATCTATTCTACCACGCCCAGAAATCTTCTTCTTTTACGCTCTGTCCCCAACGCACTAGACAACCAATTTTGATAGCCTTTAGCCGTACACTCATCCTACTCCTACTCTGTTCCTCGGGTGATGTGGAGGTTAACCCAGGCCCTGCATGTCCCCAGGCACTCTCATTTGTTGACTTCTGTAATCAAAAAAGCCTTGGTTTCATGCATGTTAACATCAGAAGCCTCCTCCCTAAATTTGTTTTACTCACTGCTTTAGCACACTCCGCCAACCCTGATGTCCTTGCCTTGTCTGAATCCTGGCTTAGGAAGGCATCCAGAAATTCTGAGATTTCCATACCCAACTACAACATTTTCCGCAGAGATAGAACTGCCAAAGGTGGAGGAGTTGCAATCTACTGCAGAGATAGCCTGCAAAGTTCTGTCATACTTTCCAGGTCTATGCCTAAACATTTCGAACTTCTAATTAAAAAAATTAACCTCTCCAGAAATAAGTCTCTCACTGTTGCCGCCTGTTATAGACCCCCCTCAGCTCCCAGCTGTGCCCTGGACACCATATGTGAATTGATTGCCCCCCATCTATCTTCAGAGTTTGTTCTGTTAGGTGACCTAAACTGGGATATGCTTAACACCCCGGCAGTCCTACAATCTAAGCTAGATGCCCTCAATCTCACACAAATCAACAAGGAACCCACCAGGTACAACCCTAAATCCGTAAACATGGGCACCCTCATAGATGTTATTCTGACCAACTTGCCCTCCAAATACACCTCTGCTGTTTTCAATCAGGATCTCAGTGATCACAGCCTCATTGCCTGCATCCGCTATGGGTCTGCGGTCAAACGACCACCCCATCACTGTCAAACACTCCCTAAAACACTTCTGCGAGCAGGCCTTTCTAATCGACCTGGCCCGGGTATCCTGGAAGGATATTGACCTCATCCCGTCAGTAGAGGATGCCTGGTCGTTCTTTAAAAGTAATTTCCTCACCATCTTAAATAAGCATGCCCCTTTCAAAAAATGTAGAACTAAGAACAGATATAGCCGTTGTTTCACTCCAGACCTGACTGCCCTTGACCAGCACAAAAAAATTCTGTGGCGGACTGCAATAGCATCGAATAGTCCCCGTGATATGCAACTGTTCGGGAAAGTCAGGAACCAATACACGCAGTCAGTCAGGAAAGCAAAGGCTAGCTTTTTCAAACAGAAATTTGCATCCTGTAGCTCTAACTCCAAAAGGTTTTGGGACACTGTAAAGTCCATGGAGAACAAGAGCACCTCCTCCCAGCTGCCCACTGCACTGAGGCTAGGTAACATGGTCACCACCGATAAATCCATGATGATAGAAAATTTCAATATAGCATTTACCTACGGCTGGCCATGCTTTCCTCCTGGCTACCCCAACCACGACCAACAACTCCGCCCCCCCAAACAGCTACTTGTCCGAGCCTCCCCAGCTTCTCCTTCACCCAAATCCAGGTTGCAGATGTTCTGAAAGAGCTGCAAAACCTGTACCCATACAAATCAGCTGGGCTTGACAATCTGGACCCTCTCTTTCTAAAACTATCCGCTGCCATTGTTGCAACTCCCATTACCAGTCTGTTCAACCTCTCTTTCATATCGTCCGAGATCCCTGAAGATTGGAAAGCTGCCGTGGTCATCTCCCTCTTCAAAGGGGGTGACACACTAGACCCAAAATGCTATAGACCTATATCCATCCTGCCCTACCTCTCTAAAGTCTTCGAAAGCCAAATTAATAAACAGATCACAGACCATTTCGAATACCACCGTACCTTCTCCGCTGTGCAATCCGGTTTCCGAGCTGGTCACGGGTGCACCTCAGCCACGCTCAAGGTACTAAACAATATAATAACCGCCATCGATAAAAGACAGCACTGTGAAGCTGTCTTCATCGACCTGGCCAAGGCTTTCGACTCTGTCAATCATCGTATTCTTATCGGCAGACTCAATAGCCTTGGTTTCACAAATGACTGCCTCACCTGGTTCACCAACTACTTTGCAGACAGAGTTCAGTGTGCCATATCGGAGGGCCTGCTGTCCGCAGTCTCTATGGGGGTACAACAGGGTTAAATTCTCAGGCCGACTCTTTTCTCTGTTTATATCAATGATGTCGCTCTTGCTGTGGGTGATTCCCTGATCCACCTCTACGCGGACAACACCATTTTATATACTTCGGGCCCTTCTTTGGACATTGTGTTAACTTCTTAGGGAGCAGCGCACGAGGTGACCGTTTTGGAGAGCCTGGCGTGCCCAAAGTAAAATGCCTCCCATTCAGGCCCAGAAAATAGGATATGCACATATTTAGTACCATTGGATAGGAAACACTCTGGATTTTCTAAAAGTGTTAACATTTTGTCTGTGAGTATAACAGAACGGATATGGCAGGCGACAACCCGAGGAATTTCTGTCCTGGAAAAAGTGGTTTTGACAGATTGCCTCATTTAGAACCCCTCCCTTATGAAAATGCCCATATAAGGGCATATGAATGCAGTACCTATCGCTTCCTCTGGATGTCAACAGTCTCGAGAAAGTGTTCTGATTCTTTTTAGATGCTTTTAGAGCAGAGAAGAAGACGAATAAGGAAGTGTCCACACAGATGTCAATACAAGTAAATGCGCGCTCCCGGCTGGCGTGTTCTTTGGTTTTTTCCTTTCTTATCGCCCAGTTTATATTCCGGTTGAAATATTATACTATTTATACATAAAAGTGTTCCTAAGGATACATTTAAAATTATGTTTGATTATTCTTGGACAAGTTTATAGGTATAAGTTGAATGAGTTCTCTTCACGTTTCAATGGACGATTGGAGGCTCTATTTTCTCATTATAACGCGCCAACCAAACGGAGATTTATGGATATAATACATTACTTTTTCTAACAAAAGAACCATGGATTGTCTTCGTTGGACACTTGGGAAGCCCTCAGCAGAAGTTCTTCAAAAGGTAATTGATTTGTTTTCGCTGTGCAATGTGTTTTGTGTGAACCGCATGGTTTATGAATTTATGGTAATGGAAAAATATGTGGGGTGCTATCCTCAAACAATCAAAATGTGGTGCTTTCGCCGTAAAGCCTTTTTGAAATCTGACAACGCTGTGATATTGCCAATAAGCAGAGCTTTTGATGACTATGAAACACTTGTATATTGATGCATGTTTAATAATTCAACTTTTGGATTTTGAATTTGGCGCCTTGCATTTCACCTGGTAGTGTCGGGAGTGGGGCGCCTTGCTGCTCCTTAAGAAGTTAACTAACCTCCAAACGAGCTTCAATGCCATACAACACTCCTTCCGTGGCCTCCAACTACTCCTAAACGCTAGTAAAACTAAATGCATGCTTTTCAACCGCTCGCTGCGCGCACCCGCCAGCCCGACTAGCATCACTACCATGGACGGTTCTGAACTAGAATATGTGGACAACTACAAATACCTAGGTGTCTGGCTAGACAGTAAACTCTCCTTCCAGACTCATATTAAACATCTCCAATCCAAAATCAAATCTAGAATCGGCTTTCTATTTCACAACAAAGCCTTCTTCACTCACGCCGCCAAACTTACCCTAGTAAAACTGACTATCCTACCAATCCTAGACTTTGGCGATACTCTACTCAGCAAACTGGATGCAGTCTATCACAGTCCCATCCGTTTTGTTACCAAAGCCCCTTATACCACAACATCCCATAACATTCTTCTGTGTCCACCTCATCACTCACCTACCTCTTTTGGCTGTCCTGAGGCAGAGCCTGAACCTATCGAGGCAGGGGCCACACACCTCTCCATGGCATTGCCATACAGCTTCAGCGGTGACCGGTGCATCCTAACCCAGGGTCCACTAGAGTAGAGTGCTGCCCCGTGATCTTCCGTCTCCCAGGGTAGGCGTGAGTATTCCATTATCAGCGTTTTCTCGCATCCTCCCTGAACTTAACTTCATACTCCCTCTCCTCTCCTTTTCCTGTCCAAGCCCTGGATATGTGACCATTGGGATCTGGCACAATTACTCACGTCACAGCACCACTCACCCTCACCATGGGAACCATTCCCTTCCTCATCAACACCTCACCCGTACACAATGCAATCCTCGGCCTCCCGTGGTTCCAGCGTCCCATACCTACCATCTCCTGGTTGAGGATGAGAATCACCGCCTGGGGACCAGGATGCCGGAGGACCTGCTTTTCCGAACCCTGTGGTTCTACGCCGGTTGAGAGTCCTGTGAGTGCCCTCCAGCCCATCAATCGGTCCTCCTGTATCGTTGGTCCTGTGTTTTGAGACGTAGCTGTGGACATCTGCCAGGCTCTGGAGAGGGATCCCGCTCCTGCTACCTGCCCTCCAGAACGCATCTATGTCCCCACTGGGGTGAGAGATCGGTTGTTGACCTGGGCACACCTGCCTTTCTGCTGGACACCCAGGTATCACCTACAACATCCAATCCCTCTCGAGAAGTACTGGTGGCCCACCTTGGTGCAGGTTGTTGCCCACTATGTCAACTCATGCTCCAAATGTACCCAATTCAAATCTCCCCGGCACACTCCAGCAGGGAAACTACTTCCCCTTCCCGTGCCTCAGCGGCCTTGGTCACATCTGTCCATAGACTTTGTAACTGATCTCCCCCTTTCTGATGGTTTTACCACTATTAGGTTGAAACATTCTCTAAATCCTTCCATTTTATCTCTCTCTCTGGTATACCTACCACTCTCCAGGTCACTGAGGCACTATTCCAGAAGGTCTTCCCGGACTATGGCCTTTCGGAGGAAGGGTACCGGAACTCAGTCCAACGGGCAGGTGGAGTGGACCGACCAGGAGCTGGGGAGGTTCCTAAAGGAGTCACTACCAGGACCGTCAGGGGGAGTGGACCCGGTTCCTTCCCTCGGTGGAATACCCCCAGAACTTTGACACTCCTCCACCGGGCTGACTCCCTTCCAGTGCATCCTGTGATATCAGCCATTCCTGGCTCTGTGGACTCCGAGTCAAACCGAGGATCCTACAGCGGACGAGAGGCTCCAGCGCACCATCAGAAGGATCAGGTGGACCGCCACCGCAGTGAGGCTCCCGTGTTCCATCCTGATGATTGTGTGTGGCTCTCCACCAGGAACATCCCGCTCCGCCTGCCCTGCCAGAAGCTGAGCCCCTGGTTTGTGGGGCCCTTCAAGGTCATTCGGAGGGTCAATGAGTTAATCTATCTCAAACTCCCCACCAATTACCAGATCTTACCCTCCTTTCATGTTTCCCTCCTCAGGCCGGTGGTTTCAGATCCTCTGGCTGATGTCGCCCCCCACGATACCCCTCCACCTCCCCTGGAAATCGAGGGGACCCCCGCCTATTCATTTAGGTCCCTCGTGGACTCCTAATGTCTTGGGGGTAAGCTACAGCACCTAGTGGACTGGGAGGGGTACGGTCCTGAGGAGCGCTCTTGGGTCTCGGTGGCGGACATCCTAGACCCCAACATCATCCGGAGTTTCCATCTCCGCCGTCCGGACCGACCTGCTCCTCGCCCTCTGGGCCGTCCTCATGGCCGGCGTCGTCCTACAGCTGGAGCTGCGAGTCAAGGGGGGTACTGTCCCTCCTTCTGGCGCTCAACGTTGCCGGTCTACTAACCACCGGCCCTGGCAACTATATTACGCACACTTATTCCCCTTCATTACGCGCAACTGGTCATCATTTTGTCCTTGATTACTCCCCCATTATTTAGCCCTCGGTTGTCATTAGGTAGTATTGTTTTCTCTCACGTTCAGTACGCTTCTCATGTTTGTTAATTGGTATCGTTTAATTATTAAACTCACCTTCTGCATATTCTTCCTGACTCCCAGCGTATAAGTTACATTACCTTGGGTTTTACTTGGACTTTGTAGTTACTGAAAATTTCAAGCTACATTTTCTTTGAAACGGAACATAATTGAACCAGGACACAAGATTTAACAGATACTAAAAAGCCTGATTTCAGTCTTTAACTCAATTTGACCAAAAGTGTAGTTGCTGCATTTTGGGCAGAATAGTTTCCCTAATGTTGGAGCACTGGCATTGGAATATATTTACATATATATACACATACACACCACTATATACATCATCCCTTAACAGTATAACCAATGGGATGTGAATGTTTTTCAGTGGAAATACTGAAGATGAAAAACAGCTTTTGTGATGTGCGTGTGTGAAACGTAATACCTCAGGTGCAAGTACCTCTCATCAGGGTGAGCTGAAACCTGTTAAAACTGGATTTGCCCAAACCTACAATACAGTAAATGTATAGCTGCTAATGATGTATATTGCAATTGGCCAGATAGAGAACATGAAAGGGTTTATTTAGAGTTTGTTGGTCATGTGACATGAGCATTTGAACAAGTTTCACATGATGGG
Source organism: Hucho hucho (assembly GCA_003317085.1). Taxonomy (NCBI): domain Eukaryota; kingdom Metazoa; phylum Chordata; class Actinopteri; order Salmoniformes; family Salmonidae; genus Hucho; species Hucho hucho. Next base: position 63,819 of record QNTS01004278.1, on the reverse strand, counting down.
CTGTGTGTGTTTTGGTAGTTTTTTCATGTATAGTTCCACATGTATAATTAGTGACTTGTTCATGTTTTCTATTCTCTGTTTGTTTGTTTTCTGGTCATAGTTGCTCCAGTAGTGAGTGTGACAGTCAATGCTCCTTCTGTTGTTGGGGAGAATGAGGTTGTATATGCAACATTTGTGGATGCTGGTGCCAAGCCACAGGCAGAAGTGAGGTGGAACACTGTTGCATTCGACAGTTTGTTGAGAAAGGTGACTAACTCCAACCAGCACGACAACAGAACCACCACAGTACTCAGCCACCTGCTTGGGGTGCCAACCAGAGTAGCCAATCAGCAGCAGGTCCAGTGTGTGGTCAACCAGTCTGCCCTGATTACAGAGAAGACCTATAGCATAGATATCCACTGTAAGTATATTCTACTACCACTGTCCTAGACCATAGACATCCAATGTAAGTATATTCTACTACCACTGTCCTAGACCATAGACATCCAATGTAAGTATATTCTACTACCAATGTCCTAGACCATAGACATCCACTGTAAATGCGTACTCCACTATCACTGTCATAGACCATAGACATCCACTTTACATATAGACTCTCACTGTGTTTACTGGCTGTAGCAGAGTAGCCCCTCTAAACAGTCTCTGTTAGTGCTATGGACCTACAAGACTTTCTTGTACTGCTCCTCTACTACAAGTAATCTAGTTCACAGCGTTGTACGAGATCTTCAGTTTCTTGGCAATTTCTTGCATGGAATAGCCTTCATTTCTCCGAACAAGAATAGACTGACGAGTTTCAGAAGAAAGGTGTTGTTTCTGGCCATTTTGAGCCTGTAATCAATGCTGATGCTCCAGATACTCAACTAGTCTAAAGAAGGCCAGTTGTATTGCTTCTTTAATCAGCACCACAGTTTTCAGCTGTGCTAACATAATTGCAAAAGGTTTTTTTAACGATCAATTAGCCTATTCAAATGATAAACTTGCATTAGCTAACACAACGTGCCATTGGAACACAGGAGTGATGGTTGCTGATAATGGGCCTCTGTAGATATTCCATTAAAAAAAAAATCAGCCGTTTCCATCTACAATAGTCATTTACAACATTAACAAAGTCTACACTGTATTTCTGATCAATTTGATGTTATTTTAATGTGAAAAAAAGTGCTTTTCTTTCAAAACAAGGACATTTCTAAGTGACCCCAAACTTTTGAACGGTAGTGTATGTAAATGAGATATTTCCGGATTTCATTTGATACATTTTCCCCCAAAACATTTAAACATATTTTCTCTTTGTCATTATGGGGTATTGTGTCTACATGGGTGAGACTTTTCTCCAATTTAATACATATTGAATTTAACAAAATGTTGAAGTCAAAGGGTATTAATACTTTCTGAAGGCAGTGTATATGTTGTGACAAGGTTTGTATCACTAAAGTGGCCAAATAACTCAAAACGTAACCTATAGGAATACAATAGGACCCCTGGAACACAGTTGGAGAGCACATAGCCTACAGAGCCAAGTGAAACGGGTTCTTATAAACCCAGTTTTATAAGTCAATTGGTACTTAGACTGGCCACTATTTAAAAGAGGATTACAGCTTTCTTGTGCAGCTGTATTTTTTGCTAAATTCTTAAAATAAAACACAAATTCACTTTACAACAGGTGAAGCTTATAATCTTGTAATGAATACTCAGGGAGAAAAAGATGTAGATTCACGCGCAGGTGTTGATTTCGCCTTCACAGAAGGCAGGAATCGTCGTCACAGGCAAGCAATGGTCATACACAGCTGGCAAACAGGCAGGTGAAACAAAACTAGGACTGAAGGCTATAACTGGTTCTCACAAACGAGCTAGGAAAAGGCTTAGTTGAGTCAAAACGAACAATACCTCACAAAGGCACAAACAGAATGAACTGAACTAAATAAGGAGCTGATGAGACCAGGTGATTAACTAACACAGGTGAAATCAATTAACAAAAACGAAAGACAGGGCTACGTTCAAGAACACAAAGAAACAGAACACAAGGTTGACTAAGAAAATAAATACAGAACCTTACAAATCTTGTCTGCTAAATGAACTAGTGTAGCCAACAGTCATATGGCATAGCCAGATCAGGGCGTAACATAAGGACAACTCAGAATATGCTTTTCTGTTTTGCTGAAATAGGCTACATTTTCTTCATATCATGTTTCTTTAGACCTGTCTAAATTAAATAATGGATGTATTGTGATGGTGTGGGCTATATTAAATAGATTTATTAAACTTTTTAAAATGTAGATGTTCCAAAGGTCTGCATCTGTGGCTTGTAGGCTATGCGTGGAAGCCAGGAGATTCTAAACATGTTTATGTCAATTACAGTGAGACCGGCAGTTATTTGCATGACAATCATGGGCTGACAAGATTTCAGGACCGCCACAAACCTAGCCAAGACATTTGACCACCCATTTGGCTCTATTCCATGGAGATGGGGTGTTTCCCTCCCTGGGATGTGCAACCAGTGACAGAGGCGTGATAGTGAGAGGCTGAGGAAGTTTTTACAAAATATCACCAGAAAAACACAGGACATCAGACACTGTAATAACAACAACAAAAAAATCCTCCCCTCAAAGAAGTTACTGTTTACATCCTCTACATCAGATTCAGAACACTGCCTCTGCCCAGACTCCTAACTTCATTGCTATCCTATTACACTGAGAACAGACCATGTAACCATAGACTGGCGGCAGAGAGGCTGTCACTGGAAAGTCCCCATGGAATGATCCTCATGGGAATGGCTGAAATTGGAGTGTTCCCATGATTCCCATGATTGCTAGTTGCCTGGTATTTTTTCCATGCCACAACACTGTCTCTGTGTGTTTGTGCCATCTCATGTTTACCGAAGACAAACTTTTTCCAATTGTTGCAGCCATTACTGACAAAAGAATCAAATGTAATGTTTTTGCTAAGAACTCTACATGGAAAGCAGAAAGCTGCGTTTTTGTGGACAGAGTACTCTGCCCAATTGTATTTCTCAAACCAGCAGTGCTGAAATGCCCTTTTCTGTGTACCAAAACTTTAGTGTGGGTAGCTGTCAGGACCCGGGTCTCCGGTGTGAGAACCAGTCACTTAGCAAACTGAGCCACTAGTAGTCGGCAGAACCCAGAAGATGAGGCAGACACAGCCATAATAGAGATGGTGTTTTAATAACGACAAAAAATTAAGTTCTTCAGGCAAAAAGGTAATCCACCAAGACAAAAAGGTAAATCCACAAGGAAAGAAGGAACAGCAAAAAATAGTCTCCAAAGAATAATCCAAAAAATAAACGATACCAAAAGAGTTCCACAAGAGAGTCCAGCTGGAGCAACAAAACGTTCACAGCTTCACTGAGGCTGGGTGCTAACATACAAACACAGAGCAAAGAACTAAGGAAAACTAAGGGTTTAAATACATACAAGGGAAACGAGGCACAGGTGCAAATAATAACTGGAGACAAGGGAAAACAAAAGGATCAGACAAAAAAGACACAATGGGAGTCTCTAGTGGTCAAAAACCGGAAAACACCCTGCCGAATGTTGACAGATAGCTATTCAACTTCAGTGTCTTTGTCACCTAAATCGCGCTCATTTCTGGAAGAAGTTGCTGCAGCGGCTAAAGCCCCCCTAAAATAGGCCTAGCGACGTCCCTGGGCAGCGGAAAGGCCAGGTCAAAATGCTCCCGTATTGATCTTGATTAGGTACAATACCATTATCCTAACTAGACCAGCCTACAACACCACAATTGTATTATTGTTATCAAGTGAATACAACATTCTACTCTAGGCTGCAGTGAATATGTTATTTGAATAATGGTACAAAAGCCCTGTAATTTGAAGGTTTCATTCTATTTGGATCAGTTGTGGGTTTAATCTCTACAGTTTATAAGGTCTAAAAAGGCACAGTAGCAGTCTGGTCTGGCTGTATTTTTACATCTAATACTGAATGCGCTGTCTGTTGCAGATCATCATTCTCCCAAGTCATCCTATACTAATGTGGCCACATATGCTCCCGGTGGGCCCAGTTATTCAGGAAAGCCTAACACGCGTTCTGCCTACTCTCCAATCCAAGCGGCTATTCCTCACGCACCTAGGACAATCAAAAATAGCAGTTAAAATGTCCAGGACTGCATTTTTGGACCGCAGCTGGCATGCCCAGCGAGTGTTTGAGAGCTGCACAAGTTCAGCTGATGCTATTCCAAGTTTGGACTGAGCTTCTTTGAACTTGTGGTGGTTAACTAGGGATGTACTGAAAAACAAATACACATTCTCCAAGAAACTGAAAAACTCAGCAGCCTCCAGAATAGCCCTGCAAGTATGACACAACACCAAATTAAGCTCATGAGCATACAGTAGCAATGTACATAAATTGTCTCCGGATGCAGCACTCTGAAATGTGCTTGTACACCTCCTTAGGACCCACTCCTGACAGCTACACCATCATAGGTCTGTGCAACGCACTTTAGGCCTGCTACCCCTCTCATTTGGAGCTGCTGTTGCATCTCATTTGCTATCGATTGGGCATCAAATGACTTGATTTCTGCTTGTGCTAGTAAACGCTCCTTACTGTTCCCTCTGTCACATACCTAACACACAGAGCCAGCTGTTCAGACTGCCCATCCCTGGCCTCATCCACCATAAAGGCATACATTCCAGACTTTGACATCTCAGAGACTATGGTTTCCGTAATCTCTTGAGCGCAGCATTCGATCATGTCATTCTGAGATTCTGGAGAGAGATACGTCGCATTTGATGGAGTATTGTACCTTTGCAGGAAAGGGTCAAACTCCTTCAAAATCTCCATACATTCAAGAAAGTTCCCTCTATTTGTGCTTTCACTAGATTCATCGGCACGGAAAGAGAGTCCCTGTCTTCCTAACATTGAGGTGACCGCAACAATTCTCCTCAGTTACTCCCTTCTCTGCAATATCACTAGCATGGGCAGATGTTAAAATCTAAGCAATGTTCCCATGATTGCTAGTTGCCTGGTATTTTTTCCATGCCACAACACTGTCTCTGTGTGTTTGTGCCATCTCATGTTTACCGAAGACAAACTTTTTCCAATTGTTGCAGCCATTACTGACAAAAGAATCAAATGTAATGTTTTTGCTAAGAACTCTACATGGAAAGCAGAAAGCTGCGTTTTTGTGGACAGAGTACTCTGCCCAATTGTATTTCTCAAACCAGCAGTGCTGAAATGCCCTTTTCTGTGTACCAAAACTTTAGTGTGGGTAGCTGTCAGGACCCGGTCACGAACTCGGGTCTCCGGTGTGAGAACCAGTCACTTAGCAAACTGAGCCACTAGTAGTCGGCAGAACCCAGAAGATGAGGCAGACACAGCCGTAATAGAGATGGTGTTTTAATAACGACAAAAAATAAAGTTCTTCAGGCAAAAAGGCCTAGCGACGTCCCTGGGCAGCGGAAAGGCCAGGTCAAAATGCTCCCGTATTGATCTTGATTAGGTACAATACCATTATCCTAACTAGACCAGCCTACAACACCACAATTGCATTATTGTTATCAAGTGAATACAACATTCTACTCTAGGCTGCAGTGAATATGTTATTTGAATAATGGTACAAAAGCCCTGTAATTTGAAGGTTTCATTCTATTTGGATCAGTTGTGGGTTTAATCTCTACAGTTTATAAGGTCTAAAAAGGCACAGTAGCAGTCTGGTCTGGCTGTATTTTTACATCTAATACTGAATGCGCTGTCTGTTGCAGATCATCATTCTCCCAAGTCATCCTATACTAATGTGGCCACATATGCTCCCGGTGGGCCCAGTTATTCAGGAAAGCCTAACACGCGTTCTGCCTACTCTCCAATCCAAGCGGCTATTCCTCACGCACCTAGGACCTAACACTTCAATATAGTCTAAATATTTAGCATTTAACAAATGTGTTATCTTTTATATGTGGCATAAACACAACCAGTCTGATTAGGCTACTTCAAAAGTCTCTTGTAAGCATGCATACGTTCATCAAAAATATAATTCCAGGATCCTAAAAATGGCTTGACATTAACCAGGTTTCCATCAAACCTTTCTATGCGAGTAAAGCATTTTTTTTTTGACACTGGAAACCAATTTAACATTTTATTTTATCAACAATAGCTCAATTTGATGCAAACATAACTCTGATGGGAAAATGTGCCGTGGTTTCCTTTAGCAGGTAATTGCCGGCTTTTGGAAGATAAAATCAATAAATGTCCAGGAGAGACTGTCTATCATAGCCTACACTACGAATTTGCGCTTCTGCACCATTCTCTCACTTCCTGCTGCTGAGGAGAAAGAGAGAGAGAGAGAGAGAGGAGCCTTGTCCTTGAATGCAATGGAGGCCTTTTTTATTGAAGTTTAAAAAAAGTTAGAGGAAAAAGAGTATGCCTTTTAGTGAAAAGCCTATAAGAGGAATTTAATATTAAGTTTTAATATTCTAGTGCACTAAGATGAGAAGGATGTTGGTGCGGTCAAATGCAGGCTACTGTACAACTTGCTTTTCAGGAGGATGCAATTTTGGAACTTATATTCATTTATTTTTGTATTTATAATCATTTGTTTTATTATTATTGTATGTCATTGTTATTATTGTAAGCCCATTTATTAATCGAAACTGTATATGCAAAACCTATTTTTTTCTGTTGAGACATTTTCATTGGCTAACTTAAGTTAGATCTGTCTTTTTAATTGTGTACTTTGTATTTAGTTTAAGATATGTTATAAGTAGGTCTGTTGTAAAATAAATAACATAAGCCTATTGCTGTTATTTGTTGGGTACAGTAGGCACTAGCCTTTGTTCGTAATTGCTGCATTATAACCTGTTCAAACTTTTGTGAAGGTTTAAACCAGTTTGCAAGAGTTTTGTTTCATTCTGTTAAGCCATTTTCTTTGGACAAATTAACTGTACTGCTGTGTTTGCAGCAATATAGTAGCCCACTCATATTTTCCATATAAACAATGGTTTAACTTACTTTTGACATTACCCTAATAAAGTTTAGAAACTTGTGAAGGTTTGGTGTGGTGTGATTATTATTAAGCTTTATCTACTGCAGGCCTCTGATATGAAGGCACTGCGCAAAAACTGACTCGAGGCGAGGAAGAATGTTTTAGGCCTACCAGAGTTACATCTATAATCTAACAATATAATGCTTATGTAAAAAAATATATATAATTAAAGTGAAAGAAAATAAATTATGGCCGGCAAGCCACACAACATTAGTAAACAACAAATTCATTCAGTACAAAACAAAACAACACCAACAAATAATTGACAGCAAAAAAACAAAGAGCAATACGAGTGAAAAAGTTTGTGTACTTTATGACACCAAAATTGTGTTCAGAACTTGGGTTAGGAAAAATAAAATATAACGGGTGCATCGTTCTGGACCTGTACAGGCCTTCTGAGATGCACCCAGAAAAACGAAATATAAAGAGTGTATTTCACCTGCTCACTTTCACATTACATATGATGATTGCATCTGTTCAATGCAGTGTCTCCCAATCCTGGCCCCGCGGACCCAGAGGGGCGAGCGCCCCCATCCCCACCCCAGCACCAACACACCCAGTCTCCACCAACCAACTCATCCAACCTTTGATTGGCTGACTAAAGTGTCAGCGCAAAGGCAGAAACAAAAACGTGGGACAAGGACCGGGAGACACCGGCCCAGTGCAATAGGCCTACATGCTATTCAAACCCCTGGACAGGATATCGGCAAGCTCCCCCTGGAACGTAATCGATAAGTGGCTTCCATTTGCATACAACTACTTTAATTACGTGTAGGATTTCCTACAACCTCTACCAGGGGAGAATCCTAAATATTTCCCTGTACCACATTGTTACAGTAGGTGGCATGTTGTCAACCCATGTCCAAAGAATGCATTTCCTTTCCAAAAGTTGTTGATCATATCCAACCCAGATGGGTCACAATGTACCATGAGTAAAAATAATCCTGGATCTTTGTTAATTCTTGAATTTAACATAGTACTCAATTCAAAAGAGAAGCAACAAAGCCCCTCCACCACGGCAAGGTGGAGTCCAGGAGAGGGGATAAAAAAACTGAAACAAGGGCCAGCACTGTGTAAAGAGGTGGTGGAGGAGGGGCCAAGCCGAGGTTTCTAATGTCACAGAGAATACTGCATAGAGTCTCTGTTCATTAGATGGTTGGAGAATTGGCCTGCTCTTTACAAATGGTTAGAACATTGGAGAATGTGCGGACTGGAATTCTTCCCACACCCAGTGCATGTCTGAGATTCTTCTGGCATCCGCTCTCAGCCTGTCCGGTGATTTCTTTAAAACAGTACAATAAATATACCTCATGAATAGACAATAGCACAAACAAGATATTTTTTAAATAATATAATAATAAATAATAAAAAATTATGTGTGTTCCCTACATCACAATACTTTTTCCTTATCCACCTTCCTGGTTTGGAGTGTTAGAACCCAGACGTCCCAGGTTCATCTTCCTCAACCTTTTCATCAGACATTATAACAGTATTATTACTTAGCAAAAAGTGGCTGATGAGAAAAAGTGGCTGATGAAAAAGTGGCTGATGAGGTTAATCACGCAACAATGGTGGACTTTAACATAGTCACATACCTGTGGTGGTGCCTGGAACTGGTGATTGGCTATGATTGAACTCCTGGCATATAGTCCCCAGAAAATATATAATATGAACTTGAGCCAAATCAATATATGATCATCTAATGCCAAATCATTTAAAAAAAATGCAAAATTAAGTTCATAATATTACAGTAGTTGATATTACCAAGAAAACTCTCCGTATTTGCACCGGTACCATACGAGTGCAGCAGCAGCAACAATCAAGCATAGAATGAAAACGAGTAGAACCCAACAGGCAGCAGAGGTCTCTGTGAGGAGAGAGGGGATACAGTTAATATAAGTCTGCATTTACAATTACATATCATTTTGTTTTCCTAGCAGCTGCAATTACGTGTAATTTTGCTGCCCGAGCAATCATTATAGCCTTGATTTAAACCCTTCCCTGTAGAAAGCTAAGAGATAATACCAGGTTATAAGACATGTACATATGCAGTAAGAGATAAGTGTGTGTCATGACCATCTTAGTTAGTTGTTATACAGTACCTTCCTGTAGAAAGGGGAATGAGGCCATAAGCTTGAAACTAACACATGCAGAGAAAGATAAGTGAGCATCTTATGCAAGAGAAAGAGACATCACATGTCTCAACCTCATATGTGTGTATACCAGGAATACCTGTATCGTTTCCATACACATTTCCCTACGGGGCAAGAAAGTATTCAATAAATCAAGCAATCAAATCAACCAACCAACCAACCGATCGCCTAACAATTATAAGCAACTTATAAAACAGCATAAGAAACCAACCAGCAGAGGTGTAAACTACTTAAGAACAAATACTTTAAAGTACTACTTAAGTAGTTTTTGGGGGTATCTGTAATTTACTATTTATATAAAACATTTTTTACAACTTTTACTTCACTACATTCCTAAAGAAAATAATGTACTTTTTCCTCCATACATTTTCCCTGACACCCAAAAAGGCTTGTTACATTTTGAATGCTTAGCAGGACAGGAAAATGGTCAAATTCACACACTTATCAAGAGACCATCCCTGGTCTACACCACTGCCTCTGATCTGGCGGACTCACGAAACACAAACGCTTCGTTGGTAAATTATGTCTGAGTGTTGGAGTGTGCCTCTGGCTATAAGTACATTAAAAAAAACAAGACAATTGTGCCGTCTGGTTTGCTTAATATATTGATACTTAAGTATTACTTTGCTATTACATTTACTTTTGATACTTAAGTATATTTAAACCCAAATACTTAGACTTTTACTTATGTAGTAATTTGCTGGGTGAATTTCACTTTTATGTGAGTCATTTTCTATTATGACAATTGGGTACTTTTTCCACCACTGGCAACCAGTATGAGTAGTGTGTGTGTGTGTGTGTCTCAGGTGCTTCTCACCAGAGGATGTGTGTACATGGAGGGAGCCATTTGCTCGTCCGTAGGGGTTGGAGGCCTCACAGACATAGAGACCATTCAGCTCAGAGCTGAGACTGAGGAAGTGCAGTGTGTCTCCCTCTGCTCTCACTGATGACCCAGGCCATGGCTGGGCCAATCTGCAAGAGAGAGAGAGGAGAAGGTCTGAGTGTGTGTGTGTGTGTGTGTGTCTTTGTGAAAGACAACAGCATGATTTGACTGCCAGCATAATTCAACAACTGTCCTTCAGAAATTAACATACTGATGATTCAAGCTAACATTTACACTACCGTTCATAAGTTTGGGGTCACTTAGAAATGTCCTTGTTTTTGAAAAAAATATATTGTCCATTAAAATGACATCAAATTGATCAGAAATACAGTGTAAATATTGTTAATGTTGTAAATTACTATTGTAGCTGGAAATGGCCGATTTTTTACAGAAGATCTATAGGGGCGCAGAGTTGCAGAGAAAAAGCCATATCTCAGACTGGTCAATAAAAAGAAAAGATTAAGATGGGCAAAAGAACACAGACACTGGACTGAGATATGGCTTTTTCTTTGCAACTCTGCCTAGAAGGCCAGCGTCCCGGGGGTCGCCTCTTCACTGTTGACATTGAGACTGGTGTTTTGCGGGTACTATTTAATGAAGCTTCTTTAATCAGAACGTGCCATTGGAACACAGGAGTGATGGTTGCTGATAATGGACCTCTGTACGCCTATGTAGATATTCCATAAAAAATCTGCTATTTCCAGCTACAATAGTCATTTACAACATTAACTATGTCTACACTGTATTTATGATCAATTTGATGTTATTTTAAATGGACAAAAAATTTGCTTTTCTTTCAAAAACAAGGACATTTCTAAGTGACCCCAAACATTTGAATGGTAGTGTACATGTGCAGCTAATATTTAAATTGAAACTGTTCTGAACTAGTTTACATAGGAGTGAGTACCTGCTCCAGGTGTAGCTGGGTTGTGGGTTGCCATCTGCTACACATAGGAAGACTGTGGCTTTAGATGCCTCACTAAGGGTAATGTTCATTGTCTGAGGTGGATCTATGAGAGAGAGAGAGAGAGATACAGAGAGAGTGTCAGGCTATAGGGAGAAAGTCTGAAACATAGCAGTGTGGTGCCAGGACAACCTCTCCAAAAACGACAGTAAGACCAAGGAGTTGATCGTGGACTATAAGAGAAAGAGGGGAGATCACGGCCCCATCCACATCGACAGGGCTGTTGTGGAATTTGTCGAGAGCTTTAAGTTCCTTGACGTCCACATCAGTAATGACTTAACATGGTCGACACACACCCACACAGTCCTGAAGAGAATGGGCCGTCAGATCCTCAAAACGTTCTACATCGAGAGCATCTTGACTGGCTGCATCATCTCTTGGTATGGCAATGGCACCGCCCTTGAACGTAAAGCGCTACAAAAGGTGGTGCGGACTCTATTAGGTCTCAGAGGAAGACCTGAAAAATTGCCAAGAAGTTCAGCCACCCAAGCCGTAGGCTAGTCACTCTGCTACCGTCCAGCAAACGGTACCGGAGCATCGGCTCTCAGACCAACAGGCTCAGAGACAGCTTCTACCCCCAAGCAATAAGACCGCTAAATAGTAAATACCTTTTACCCAAACTATCTGCACTGACTCTATCTTGAGCTGACCCTACGCACACTCACTAGACTTTATATACACACCATCTATACACACACTCACACACCCACACTACACTGTCACTCCCACACACATCCCTCACACATTCAAACACTACATACGCACACACACACATAACAAACACGTATACCAACACAAAAACACACACACACACTTCTACACATCATTTTCTGCTGCTACTCTGTTCCTTATTTTTCTCGTATTATTATCTATCCTGATGCCTAGTCACTTTACCTTGCCTTCATGTACATACTGGTACTCCCTGTATATAGCCCCATTCTTGTGTATTTTTTTGTATTCCTCTTGTGTTAGTTACTATTTTATTTAATATAATGTTTTTTTTTTAACTCTGCATTGTTGGGAAAGGTTTGTAAGCAAGCATTTCACTTTAAAGTCTACACCAGTCGAGTTCAAATCAAATTTTATTGGTCACATACACATGTTTAGCAAATGTTATTGCGGATGTAGCGAAATTCTTGCAAATTCGGCACATTTGATTTGATTGAAAGAGACATTGAGAGAGACAGCGAGTGAAAGAGAGAACGCGAGGTGGTTACAGTTACTGCAGATATAGAATGTAAATAGACCTACACTCACACACCCATACCAAGACAGATATATGACACCCCTAACAATGACTCTACAGTCGCTGAGCAGTGGGTGGAACTTTAAACCAACTAAGGATTAGCCCTTTGTTTTCAAATTTCTCCCAAATCTAACTGCCTATAGCTCAGGCCCTGAAGCAAGGATATGCATATACTTGGTACCATTTGAAAGGAAACAATTTGAAGTTTATGGAAATGTGAAAGGAATTTAGTAGAATATAACACAATAGATTTGATAAAAGATAATACAAAGAAAAAACCAACCGTTCTTTTTTTCTTTTTTTGTACCATCATCTTTGAAATGCCAGCCCAGAAACCAGCAAAGATGCAATTTCGGTAGTGTCTGTGCAAAGTTTTAGACTGATCCAATGGACCATTGCATTTCTGTTCAAAATGTATTATCAAGACTGCCCAAATGAGCCTAATTTGTTCATTATTATTATTATTATTTATTTTTTTAAGGGGTGGATCAGCTTAATATTATGGAAAGACTGTTGCTTCCATCAATGAAATTGTCTGCATCATTTCCAATCCCCCATATATTTTTGGGGGGTAAATATATATATCCATATACATACAGTGGGGCAAAAAAGTATTTAGTCAGCCACCAATTGTGCAAGTTCTC
>QNTS01004278.1:37434-49455 GCA_003317085.1 Hucho hucho | reverse complement strand
TATTTTGGTTTCATCTGACCATATGACATTCTCCCAATCCTCATCTGGATCATCCAAATGCTCTCTAGCAAACTTCAGACGGGCCTGAACATGTACTGGCTTAAGCAGGGGGACACGTCTGGCACTGCAGGATTTGAGTCCCTGGCGGCGTAGTGTGTTACTGATGGTAGGCTTTGTTACTTTGGTCCCAGCTCTCTGCAGGTCATTCACTAGGTCCCCCCGTGTGGTTCTGGGATTTTTGCTCACCGTTCTTGTGATCATTTTGACCCCACGGGGTGAGATCTTGCGTGGAGCCCCAGATCGAGGAAGATTATCAGTGGTCTTGTATGTCTTCCATTTCCTAATAATTGCTCCCACAGTTGATTTCTTCAAACCAAGCTGCTTACCTATTGCAGATTCAGTTTTCCCCAACCTGGTGCAGGTCTACAATTTTGTTTCTGGTGTCCTTTGACAGCTCTTTGGTCTTGGCCATAGTGGAGTTTGGAGTGTGACTGTTTGAGGTTGTGGACATGTGTCTTTTATACTGATAACAAGTTCAAACAGGTGCCATTAATACAGGTAACAAGTGGAGGACAGAGGAGCCTCTTAAAGAAGAGGTTACAGGTCTGTGAGAGCCAGAAATCTTGCTTGTTTGTATGTGACCAAATACTTATTTTCCACCATAATTTGCAAATAAATTCATTAAAAATCCTACAATGTGATTTTCTGGATTTTCTTTCCTCATTTTGTCTGTCATAGTTGAAGTGTACCTATGATGAAAATTACAGGCCTCTCTCATCTTTTTAATTGAGAGAACTTGCACAATTGGTGGCTGACTAAATACTTTTTTGCCCCACTGTACATACACCTACCTATATAGACATACATACTTTTTTTTAGAATATACCTTTATTATTCCCCACAAACCCTACCACCCTTCCCCCAATTGGAGTAAACTAATAAACAACAACACTTAGGCTTCTATCTTCAGTTTATACATCTTATACACTTTTTACAGACACAATCTATTTTACAATAGTTATATATTTTGTTTTTTTATTTGTCCTTTCTCCATTTCTGGTGTCTATTCAGTTTGATTGCTATTTGTAACTGTGCTATTTCACAAACATTTTGAACCTATATACATTTTACGGACCCCGTATGTTTTACATTGGTTATCTTGTTATTAGTCCCACCCTTCAGCTCCATTCAACCCCTCCCATCTATCTTTCAACACCATCCATTTTGGATTTCTATTTGCCATAGATTTTTCAACTGTGCTGTGATGCTTCTCAAAAGTACTGAACCTTTCCATTCTCATAGTTTCTACAGATTGTAAATTAAAAATATATTTTTTTGCTAAAATAATTATTATATTATTGATTGATTGACTATGGCTTTTCAAATCACCCAGTATTGCTATCTGCAGCGTTAGTTTTAGGCAAATGTTGCAATTCTTCATCCATTCCTGGACCTGTGACCAAAAACGAGCTACATATGGACAATACCAAAATAAATGATGTAATGGCTCCTCACAGCAAAATCTGCAGAGCTGGGAAGATTGTTATATATATGGGGGATACATTCTATTGGTTGCAAGAATTCTATATAGTAATTTAAATTGAAAAATTCAAAAATCCGGCATTGTTTCTCTTCCCAACTATTTTGCAATTTATATGGCACAGCTATTAGTTTTTTGGTCCTTAAGTGAAATTGGTATATGTTTTTATTTATCACACTTTTCTTTAACCATTTATGTTCTTTAATACAGGGCCGACATACTTTTTTCCCCTTCTACTTGCCTCTTCCATTTTTGTGGTAATGCTGCAATTAGTTGGTTGTAATTTTGGGTAGAGCAAACACTTCCATATGTCTGTGTTAGCTGCATGTGTGACATAACTCCACCAGTCCTATTTATGATATCATTCACAAAAATTATACCTTTTTTTTTTATTTCTTTGAAAAATACGAAGAAAGAAATTTCTTTATCAATTAGTATATTTGAGTTTAACCACAATATTTGTTGTATTATTTGTACTGTCTTTTCAGGTTGATTAAACTGAAATTGTAACCAACTTTCTAAGGCTTGTTTAAAAAATAGCGATATCTTTGAGATTATTTCCTTTTCAAACAACCCGAAATTGAGCAGATGTAATCTGAATAAAGGGGAAAAAGCCATTCTTGAACATAGGATGAGATATTCTTACCAATTTACTAGAGAATCAGTTTGGATTGAAGTATAACTTTTGTATGACTGATGCCTTTAGTGAGAGGTCTAATGCTTTAATATTTAATAGTTTCTGCCCTCCAAATTCATATTCATTATATAAATAGGCCCTTTTAATTTTGTCTGGCTTGCCATTCCAAATAAAATGTAATATTTTTTGTTCATATAATTTAAAGAGCAGGTCACTAGGTGTAGGCAAAACCATAAGCAAATAGGTAAACTGTGATATGACTAAAGAGTTAATTAGGGTGATTTTCCCACAAATAGATAGGTATTTTCCTTTCCATGGTAGCAAGATCTTATCTATTTTTGCTAACTTTCTATAAAAATTTATTGGAGCGAGATCATTTCTTTCTTTTGGGATTTGTATACCGAGTATGTCCACATCTTCGTCAGACCATTTAATTGGTAAACTACACAGTAATGTAAAATTAGATATTTTTTTGTGATCCAATACGTAATATAGTGCACTTATCATAATTTGGTTTTAATCCAGAGAGGATAGCAAAAGTATCTAGATCCTCTATGAGGCCGTGGAGAGATTCTAATTGTGGTCTTAAAAGAAAACATGAATCATCAGCGTACAATGACACCTTAGTTTTTAAGCCACGGATTTCTAATCCCTTAATATTATTATTATTTAATCAAATTTTAACAGCTAACATTTCGATGGCAATAATAAATAGATATAACGATAGTGGACAACCTTGTTTTACTCCTCTAGATTATTTAAAACTTTCTGAAATGTAGCTATTATTTACTATTTTACACCTAGGGTTACTATACATAACTTTAACCCATTTTATAAGAGATTCCCCAAAATTGAAATATTCTAGGCATTTATATATAAACTCCAGTCGTACTTTATCAAAAGCCTTTTCAAAATCAGCTATGAAAACCAGGCCTGGTGTCCCCGATATTTCATAGTATTCTATCGTTTCCAGTGCTTTTCTTATATTATCTCCAATGTATCGTCCATGTAAAAAACCTGTCTGGTTGGGATGAATAATATCTGACAATACTTTTTTGATTCTGTGCGCCAAGCATTTTGCTAGGATTTTTGCATCACAACACTGAAGTGTAAGAGGTCTCCAATTTTTTAAATGGACTGGATCTTTATATATACCACTTGGGTCCTGTTTCAGTAATAATGATATCAGACCTTGTTGCGTGTCTGATAATCTACCGTTTTTATAGGAGTGGTTAAAACATGCTAATAATGGTCCTCTGAGTATATCAAAAAAAGTTTTGTATACTTCCACTGGTATGCCATCCAGCCCTGGAGTTGTCCCTTCTTTAACTACTTAGGGAGTAGCGGCCGCTCCCGACACTACCCGGTGAAATGTAAGGCGCTAAATTCAAAATCCAAAAGTTGAATTATTAAACATTCATCAATATACAAGTGTTGCATAGTCATCAAAAGCTATGCTTCTTGGCAATATCACAGCGTTGTCAGATTTCAAAAAGGCTTTGAGAAAAGGATTGAGAAAGAATTTGGTACATTTTTCGCCATATTCCATCCAGTTCACTTTATTTTTATAATATATTACACTGGATCTTTCCTGAATAAGTTCCTCCCTTTCTTTTTGTTTTTTCTCTAACTTATTCTGTACCTCTATGGTACAGTTTTTATTGCTATCTAACTGTAATGTTAGTCCTTCAATTTCCTTTGTTAATATGGACTCTTTTGATCTAAATTGATTTTGTTTTATAGATGAGTACTAAATTGCATGGCCTCTAAAGGAACATTTAAAAGTGTCCCATACAATAAGGGGATCTGCTGTACCTATGTTATGTCTGAAAAAGTCTTATAAATTCTTCTGTCCTAGTTCTAAACAATTTATCATCTAGTAGGCTTTGATTAAATTTCCAATATCCTCGCCCATGTGGAAATTCTGAAAGAGTAATATATATGCCAATTATGTGATGATCCGACCCGCATTCTGTCCCCTATCAACACTTTTTAAACTTTTGGTGCCAGAGAGAATGGCATAAGAAAGTAGTCAAGACGACTAGCTTGATTAAGCCTCCGCCTTGTATATCTCACTAGGTCAGGGTATTTAAGTCTCCATATATCCACTAATTCCAATATATCCATGACATTCATGATTTACTAAAGTGCCTGAGGGTGATAGTTTGTAGAGTGATTTCCTTTCCGGTCCATAGATGTATTTAAGACCGTATTAAAATCTGCCACCATAATAATAGAGTCTAGTGTTGCTTGTAGAGTTAATACATTTTTATATATATTTTCAAAGAAGCTTGGATCATCATTATTAGGACCGTATAGGTTAATAAGCCATATCTGTTTACTAATTTGTTTATTAATAACTTTTCATGTTAAAAATTGTGCACTCTCCTCAAACAATAGCATGGTATTCTTTCACTGTAATAGCTACTGTAAATTGGACAGTGCAGTTAGAATAACAATAATTTAAGCTTTCTGCCAATATCAGATATGTCTATGTCCTGGGAAATGTTCTTGTTACTTACAACCTCATGCTAATCGCATTAGCCTACGTTAGCTCAAACGTCCCGTGGAAGGGACACCGATCGCGAATAAGTTTTTAATCAACAGATGAGGCAACACTAAGAATTCAGTTGTTTGTGAACCTGGTTTTCCTTCATTTCAGTTTGATTACTTGCAGTAGAGGAGCAGTACAATGAAAGCCTTGTAAAGGTCCATACCACTATGTGCCTCAGAACTATGTTTAAGCTAAGGAAAATAACAGTTGTTA
The DNA here is from genome assembly GCA_003317085.1 of Hucho hucho. Taxonomy (NCBI): domain Eukaryota; kingdom Metazoa; phylum Chordata; class Actinopteri; order Salmoniformes; family Salmonidae; genus Hucho; species Hucho hucho. The sequence continues at coordinate 44,511 of QNTS01004278.1, read as the reverse complement.
CAGGCTAGATCAAAGGCTTTCCTCTTTCCTCGGTTTTACATGGAACCCAAAAGGGTTCTACCTGGAACCAAATTGGTTCTACCTGGAACTAATAGGGGTTATTCAAAGGGTTCTCTTATGGAGACAACCAAATATTATTTTTGGGTTCTACATAGCAGCTACAGTGAGTTTATACTTACAGTGGATGTTTATGTTGTAGTTGTAGGTCTTCTCTGCTACCAGGGCAGACTGGTTGACCACACACTGGACCTGCTGCTGATTGGCTGCTCTGGTCGGTACCCCAAGCAGGTGGCTGAGTACTGTGGTGGTTCCGTTGGTGTGCTGGGTAGAGTTAGTCACTGTCCTCAACAAACTGCCCAATGCACCGGTCTTCCACCTCACATCTGCCTGTGGCTTGGCACCAGCAGCCACGCAGGTTGCAAAGACAACCTCATTTTCCCCAATGAGAGGAGGAACATCAACTGTCACACTCACTACTGGAGGAACTATGACCAGAAAACAAACAATCAAACATACAGAGAGTAGACAGTCACCAATGATGAATGTGGAACTATGCATGAAAGTACAACCCAAACACAGACAGCCCATCATGTGAAACTTATCCACATGCTCATGTTACATGACCAAAAAAACACATTTACCCTATTGGAGGTATGGGCAATCAAGTTTTAACAGGTTTTAGCTCACCCTGATGAGACGTACTTGCACTTCAGGTATTAAGTTTCACACACACACACACATCCCAAAATCTGTTTTTCAGCTTCACCAGTTCCACTGAAAAGCATTCACAGCCCAGTGATTATGCTGTTAAGGAATGCTGGATATAGTGGTGTATTCTGTATATTCCAGCGTCTGTTCCACCATTAGGGAAACTATTGATGCTTGTGCTCTCCTGGTTACAGCTTGAGCAAGAGGATACACTCTTAGAAATAAATATTGTAAGTACAAACACATAGGGTTCTTGTCCCCATAGGGGAACCCTTTTTGGTGCTAGGTAAATCCCATTGTAAATGGTTCTGCCTAGAACCCTCTAAATAATAATATATATTTTTAAATGTTTTATTGTTACATACACCGGATAATTGCAGTGAAATGTGTTGTTTACCAGGGTCAGCCATAGTAGTACAGCACAGCTGGAGCAAATTAGGGTTAAGTATCTTCCTCAGCCAGAATGAGGATATCCAACAATTGTACCTTTTAATCACCTGAAACCATTGTAGAATGACCGCCAGGTTAGAGAAAATTGATAAATGAACTTCCATAAATCATCTAAACTGGAACAACTATCTCAGTAACAGGTGCAACAAGTCCAACTAGTAACAGATTAGATTAGTTGAGAAATGTCTTATGTTATTTATATTTGTATAGAATAAAAGTTAATCAAGTAATCATTGCACATACAAAAACACAGATATTGAAACAAACAAATCTACCTGCAAAAGAGCATGCTCGGAAATACGATAATGATGGGCGTGGTTTTGAGTGTTTTACTCTACACCAGGGATGGGCAGCTAGTTATAAAAAAAAAGCAAAATCTTTTCTACACTCAATGGCAGAATGTGTAGAATTGCAGCAAACTCTTAAACTGAAAACATTTCTCTCCAATACCAACTGTGGCCCCTCACGATGAGTTCAGATTTTTGTGACCCCCATCCCCATCAAAGTTGCCCATCCCTGCTCCAAACAGAATAAATGCAACAATCACACTCAATTCTGGTTATTAACACCAACACTGATGTTCTTTTACACCACTGAGTGTTAACTTAATTTAACTCCTGAAACAACAATATAAATGTTACACTGAAAAATAAACATGAGGTAAAACTGTAAAATGTGCTGTGTACCATACAATTGGTTCACTCATACTTCCTTCTATTCTCCCACTCTCTGCTCTATACAATTACAGAAAATACTCATTTGAAATACAGAAATCATGGCAAAAATAAATATTGACTATGTCAGTATTGTATTTGTAAAATGATTAAGGGAATCAAGGCACAAATCATATGCAAAAATATTCCCATATACTGTAGGTACAGTTTAAAACATTATCTTTCAAAACGTATCAGATTACAGGAACTCCTGATGTTAAAGGTTAAATTAGATAAACACTAATGCTCAGGCAATATTTAAAAGAAAGAAAAATGTTCTAATAAAACATTTATTCACATTTTTAGAAGGGTTTCTATGTAGAGCCCTTCTTGCTTTCCAAAGAATCACTGAATAATTCTTCCAAAAACAGTTCTTAGGATGAAAAAGGTTCTACAGTGACTTGCAAAAGTATTCATCCCCCTTGGATTTTTTTCCTATTTTGTTGCGTTACTAAATGTAATTTAAATAGACTTTATTTGGATTTCATGTAATGGACATACACAAAATAGTCCAAATTGGTGAATTGAAATGCAAAAAAACTCAATTTAAAAAGATAAAAATAACGGAAAAAGGGTGCGTGCATACGTATTCACCCCCTTTGCTATGAAGCCCCTAAATAAGATTGGGAGCAACCAATTACCTTCAGAAGTCACATAATTAGTGAAATAAAGTCCACCTGTGTGCAATCTGTGTCACATGATCTGTCACATGATCTCAGTATATATACACCTGTTCTGAAAGGCCCCAGAGTCTGCAACACCATTAAACAAGGGGCACCACCAAGCAAGCGGTACCATGAAGACCAAAGAGCTCTCCAATCAGGTCAGGGGCAAAGTTGTGGAGAAGTACAGATCAGAGTTGGGTTATAAAAAAATACCAGAAACTTTGAACATCCCACAGAGCATCATTAAATCCATTATTAAAAAATGGAAAGAATATGGCACCACAACAAACCTGCAAGAGAGGGCCGCCCACCAAAACTCACAGACCAGGCAAGGAGGGCATTAATCAGAGAGGCAACAAAGAGACCAAAGATAACCCTGAAGGAGCTGCAAAGCTCCACAGCGGAGATTGGAGTATCTGTCCATAGGACCACTTTAAGCCGTACACTCCACAGAGCTGGGCTTTATGGAAGAGTGGCCAGAAAAAATTAATTGCTTATAGAAAAAATACATTTGGTGTTCGCCAAAAGGCATGTGGGAGACTCCCCAAACATATGGAAGAAGGTACTCTGGTCAGATGAGACAAAAATTTAGCTTTTTGGCCATCAAGGAAAACGCCTCTCATCACCCCTAGAACACCATCCCCACAATGAAGCATGGTGGTGGCAGCATCATACTGTGGGGATGTTTTTCATCGGCAGGGACTGGGAAACCGGTCAGAATTGAAGGAATGATGGATGGCACTAAATACAGGGATATTCTTGAGGGAAACCTGTTTCAGTCTTCCAGAGATTTGAGACTGGGACGGAGATTCACCTTCCAGCAGGACAATGACCCTATGCATACTGTTAAAGCAACACTCGTTTAACCTCTTAGAGATAACCGGCACACTAACGGGCCGTTCCCGACACTAACCAGTGAAATGTAAGGCGCCAAATTCAAAATCCAAAAGTTGAATTATTAAACATTCATCAATATACAAGTGTTGTTGCATAGTCATCAAAAGCTCTGATTCTTGGCAATATCACAGCTTTGTCAGATTTCAAAAAGGCTTTACGACGAAAGCACAACATTTGATTGTTTGAGGATAGCACCAAACATATTTATGCATTAGCATAAATTCATAACCATCGCGGGTCAAACAAAACCCATATAAGAGCTAAAATAAATCACTTACCCTTCGAAGAACTTCTTCTGAGGGCATCCCAAGTGTCCAAGGAAGACATCCAATGGTTCTTTTGTTAGAAAAAGTCATTTATTATATCCATAAATCTCTGTTTGGTTGGCGCGTTATGTTCAGAAAATCCACCATCGAGTCGCCCGTTGTACAGTGAAGAGAAAGCGTTCAAATATACCTATCAACTTTGCCCAAACAAATCAAACATCATTTATAATGCATCCTTAGGTATCCTTTTATGAATATTAGCGATAATATTTCACTCGTATGATATCCTAAACGATATAAAATGGAAATAAAGTGGAGCACGCTTACAATCTCGTGCCCGGGAAACGTTATTGACATTTGTGGTCCCTTGACTATTTCCTCTTCCTTTCAGTTCTGTTCAGTGTTAAAGCCTCCACTGTATAAAGACTGTTGACATCTAGTGGAAGCCATAGGTACGGCAACCTAGGAGCTATTATACATGGATTTCAATAGGAAGTCAATGGAAAGGAGGAAATGTCACAACAACAAAAAAAATCTGGACAGAAATTCTTCGGGTTTTCGCCTGCTATATCAGTTCTGTTATACTCACAGACATTATTTTAACAGTTTTAGAATGTGTGCATATCCTAGTTTCTGGGCCTGAGTGGCAGGCATTTTACTGTGGGCACGCCAGACTCTCCAAAACCGTCACCTCTGCTGCCGCTCCCTAAGAAGTTAAGGGGAAATATTTAAATGTCTTTGAATGGCCTAGTCAAAGTCCAGACCTCAATTGAGAATCTGTGGTATGACTTAAATATTGCTGTACACAAGCGGAACCCATCCAACTTGAAGGAACAGGAACAGTTTTGCATTGAAAATATGGCAAAAATCCCAGTGGCTAGATGTGCCAAGCTTATAGAGACATACCCCAAGGGACTTGCAGCTGTAATTGCTGCAAAAGGTGCCTATACAAAGTATTGACTTTGGGGGGGTGAATAGTTATGCGCGCTCAAGCTTTCAGTTTTTTTGTCTTATTTCTTGTTTGTTTCACCCCCCCAAAATGTTGTGTAAATCAAATGATACAGACCCCCCCAATAATCAATTTTAATTCCAGGTTGTAAGGCAACAAAATAGGAAAATTGCCAATGGGGGTGAAAACTTTCGCAAGCCACTGTAGTCGATCATATCCCTCTGGAAAGAACCCCTTTGGAACCCTTTCTTTTGTAAGTGTAGAGAAGATGGATTTTCTGTGGAAAGGAAAACCCTGTAGATGAGGTCTCTGGTCTTGCTTCACTTAACAACTTTTTAGCTTTCTAGTGTTGATTATCATATGCAGTCTTTCTACGCTGTCAAAAGTAGAAACAGTGATGCAAAGAGTAAAGAAACCAGTTCTTACCTAGCACGGTCAGAGGTATCTCTGTATTGTATGCTCCACTGGGGAAAACACTGAAGATACATGTGAAGGTGCCTTCATCCAACAGTCTGACAGCTGTTATTCGAATAGATCCAAGGTTTTCTGATGGGTTCCCAATAAACTGGACTCTACCTGTCAATCCATTTGGTGTAATAAACTTAGTAACCCCATTGGGATAAATCAGCATAAAATTATGGTTCTGTGTTTCTTCCAAAGTACTTTTCTGCCATGTTATCTGTTCGAGATCCTCGGTTGTATCTATCAGTCTGCAGGATAAGTCCACATCCTTCCCCTGTACCACAGTCCTGCGTCCTCCAATCACCTGTGTACCTGAAGAGGAAACACAAGCCAAAAATACAGTCCAAAAGATACCTGTGGAATAGGTGATTATGAACTCTAATAAACAGAGATGTTACCTAAACACACAGATAAGACCATTATTAGTATTTAGCTGTGCTTATGAACTATGATATCCTATTGATGCTGAAATGTGGCTATTGCAAAAGAAAATGTGCCAATTGCTCAATCCTTGACTCTAAGCCCATTTGGGCAGTCATAGTCAGAGGAGATGGCTAAAGCACATACTGATCTGGGTCCAGTCTAGGCTGAAACTACTTAGTGAATATGCTATTAGAATAATAAGCCAAAGGCCCTGACTCTATTCTAACACTCATTCAAGAGTAAGATATTCAAGACATTCCCAGATACTTGTGCATGTTCAGCATGTCTCAAAACTACTGAGTTAAAAACATAGTAAACATACTGAGTAAAAAACATAGTAAACATACTGAGCTGATGTGTGTGCCTTACTGTACCCTAAAAGGGCCAGGACTACAATTTAATGGTGGGGTTGTGTGTTTGGTGGATTTTTATTGCCTGCCTAGTGTCAATAAGAAAAAAAGAGAAAAAACATGACATCAATTGGAAACCTACTTTCTGTATCTCTCTGGATGATGAGTAGAATCACACAGCACAGCTTCCGTAACATGGGGAATAGGGAAAATATAATTATAGAATTATATTGCATTTTGAGATTGGCTGTTTAATGAGGACCTATTCAGTGTTAATGTAACAGTTATGTAGGCTAAGCTATATCAAATGTAAAATCATGTTGAATGAGATACAATTTATTCGATCAATGGTCTGCCATCATAACTCTATGTTGAAGACTATACACATCTTGCAATGTAGCCCAAACCTTTCCACAAAAATAACAAACAGGCCTACATTGGTCAGTAATAATGGAACAGAACTGATGCATGTGTATGTCTAATAGGCCACTAACCTTTAATGATTGTAAGTTCCTCTGCTGAAGTAGCCGAGACATTTGTTTTTTGCCGTAATGCGGACAGAAAAATGTCCTACTGTAGGAAAGCCACAGCAGCTATAGCAGCATGGGGTGGATCATGGATGAGAGACTCCACCCCACTTGCAGACTCCTGGCTTTTTATAGGCTGTGTGCTACCTCTTTGAAAGCCTGTACCACCATCTACTGGTTATGGAACATACGTCGTCCTTGAACCTCAGGTTGTTATTCTTAAATATTCATTTTTCTTTGCATTTTTCCATGTCCAACCTAGTCTCTCATTAACTTCTCAGGGAGCAGCTCCCGAGGTGACGGTTTTGGAGAGCCTGGCGTGCCCAAAGTAAAATGCCTCCCATTCAGGCCCAGAAAATAGGATATGCATATATTTAGTACCACTGGATAGGAAACACTCTGAATTTTCCAAAACTGTTAACCATTTGTCTGTGAGTGAAACAGAACGGATATGGCAGGCAAAACCCCGAGGAATTTCTGTCCTGGAAAAAGTGATTGACACATTGCTCATTTGGGAACCCCTCCCTCATGAAAATGACCATATAAGGGCATATGAATGCAGTACACGTCGCTTCCTTATGATGTCAACAGCCTCGAGACAGTGTATTTCTTCCATTTTGGATGCTTTAGACCATAGAAAAAGACCAAACAAGTGGGTCCCCCCTTG
>QNTS01004278.1:24182-35203 GCA_003317085.1 Hucho hucho | reverse complement strand
CTGGGTGAAAGTGTTGTGGTCAGATGAGACCAAAATGGAGCTCTTTGGCATCAACTCAACTCGCCGTGTTTGGAGGAGGAGGAATGCTGCCTATGACCCCAAGAACACCATCCCCACCGTCAAACATGGAGGTGGAAACATTATGCTTTGGGGGTGTTTTTCTGCTAAGGGGACAGGACAACTTCACCGCATCAAAGGGACGATGGACGGGGCCATGTACCGTCAAATCTTGGGTGAGAACCTCCTTCCCTCAGCCAGGGCATTGAAAATGGGTCGTGGATGGGTATTCCAGCATGACAATGACCCAAAACACACGGCCAAGGCAACAAAGGAGTGGCTCAAGAAGAAGCACATTAAGGTCCTGGAGTGGCCTAGCCAGTCTCCAGACCTTAATCCCATAGAAAATCTGTGGAGGGAGCTGAAGTTTCGAGTTGCCAAACGTCAGCCTCGAAACCTTAATGACTTGGAGAAGATCTGCAAAGAAGAGTGGGACAAAATCCCTCCTGAGATGTGTGCTAACCTGGTGGCCAACTGCAAGAAACATCTGACCTCTGTGATTGCCAAACAAGGGTTTTGCCACCAAGTACTAAGTCATGTTTTGCAGAGGGGTCAAATACTTATTTCCCTCATTAAAATGCAATTCCATTTATAACATTTTTCACATGCGTTTTTCAGGATTTTTTTGTTGTTATTCTGTCTCTCACTGTTCAAATAAACCTACCATTAAAATGATAGACTGATCATTTCTTTGTCATTGGGGAAACGTACAAAATCAGCAGGGGATCAAATACTTTTTTCCCTCACTGTAGCTAGCTAAATTGCCATAAAAGTTTAATGCTTTTCGACCTGTCCCCAAATTAATTGGTTCAGAGTTTGTTTTGATATTTTAACCTGCGTGTCGTGATCGCGTTTGGTGTGGGGGGAAAAAATACTTTTTATGCACGATGGCACACGCACGCAGCCGGTTTGGGTTCCGTGTTAGGAAATCACACTACACACAACAACCCCAAGAGAGTAAGGGCCTCATCAAGGCTAGCGTCGTTCAACTGTCAGGCATGACTTGTTAGGAGATTTCTAACTAATTCTAAGTGCAGTTGCAATATGCTGACCAATTTTATCTGTCTCACTGGCTTTCATTTCAATGTGGGATTAAATACAAAGGTATGCTATAAAACTTGCAAATCCTCAGACCGATTGACTGTTACCAAGGCCTCTGTCTTCCAGGTATGAGCTCTTAGGTCGCATGTATAGAAAATAGATTCAAAATGTTATATTACTCCCAAATGAGAGATACCACAGCTAATGTATATTAAAACCACATAGATATGCACTTGTAATTTAATAACATATAAATCTAATATAATGACCTACAGTATATCATAATTTTATGACCAACAATGCATTCGGGTAGTATTCAGACCCCTTGACTTTTCCCACATTTTGTTACATTACAGCCTTATTCTAAAATGTATTAAATTACAAAAATGATCCTCATCAATCTACACACAATACCCCATAATGACAAAGCAATGTTTTGTTTTTTTAAACAGTAAACCTTATTTACATAAGTATTCAGACCCTTTGCTATGAGACTCGAAATTGAGCTCAGATGCATCCTGTTTCCATTGATCATTCTTGAGATGTTTCTACAACTTGATTCAAGTCCATCTGTTGTAAATTCTATTCATATGACATGATTTGGAAAGGCACATCTGTATATATAAGGTCCCTCAAAAACCAAGCCATGAGGTCGAAGGAATTGTCCTAGAACTCTGAGACAGGATTGTGTCGAGGCACAGATCTGGGTAAGGGTACCAAAAAATGTCTGCAGCATTGACCGTCCCCAAGAACACGGTGCCCTCCATCATTCTTAAATGGAAGAAGTTTGGAACCACCAAGACTCTTCCTAGAGCTGGCCGCACAGCCAAACTGAGCAAGGAAGAAGGGCCCTGTTCAGAGTGGTGACCAAGAACCAAATGGTCACTCTGAAAGAGCTCCAGAGGTTCTCTGTGGAGATTGGTTAACCTTCTAGAAGGACAACCATCTCTGGAGCACTCCTCCAAATCAGGCATTTATGGTAGAGTGGCCAGACGGAAGCCACTCCTCAGTAAAAGGCACATGACAGCTCGCTTGGAGTTTGCCAAAAGGCACCTAAAGGACTTTCAGACCATGAGAAACAAGATTCTCTGGTCTGATGAAACCAATATTAAAATCTTTGGCCTACATGCCTCACGTCTGGAGGAAAGCTGGCATCATCCTTATGGTGAAGCATGTTGGTGGCAGCATCATGCTGTGGGGATGTTTTTCAGTGGCAGGGACTGGGAGACTAGTCAGGATCGAAGGGAAAGGTGAACAGAGCAAAGTACAGAGAGATGCTTGATGAAAACCTGCTCAGAGTGCTCAGGACCTCAGAAGGTTCACCTTCTAACAGGACAACGACCCTAAGCACACAACTAAGACAACACATGAGTGGCTTCAGTACAAGTCTCTGAAAGTCCCTGAGTGGCCCAGCCAGGACCCAGACTTGAACCCGATCGAACATCTCTGAAGAGACCTGAAAATAGCTGTGGGGCGACGCTCCCCGTCCAACCTGACAGAGCTTGAGAGGATCTGCAGAGAAGAATGGGAGAAACTCCACAAAAACAGGTGTGACATGCTTTTATCGTCCTACCCAATAAGACTCAAGGCTGTATTCACTGCCAAAGGTGCTTCAACAAAGTACTGAGTAAAGGGTGTGAATACTTATGTAAATGTTATATTTCCGTTTTTTTGTTTTTATAAATTTGCTCAATATTCTAAAAAACTGTTTTTGTTTTATCATTATGGGGTACTGTGTGTAGATTGAGGGAAAACAACAGTTTAATCAATTTTAGAATAAGGCTGTAACGTAACAAAATGTGGAAAAAGTCAAGGGGTCTCAATACTTTCCGAATGCACTGTATCTGATTATAAACTGGGTGGTTTGAGCACTGAATGTTGATTGGCTGACAGCCATGGTATATCAGACCGTATACCACGGGTATGACAAAACATTTATTTTTACTGCTTTAATTATGTTGGTAACCAGTTTATAATAGAAAAAAAGGCATCTCGAGGGTTTGTGATATATGGCCAATATTGGGTCGTGCATAAGAACAACCGTTAGCCGTGGTATATTGGCCATATACCACACCCCCTACAGTACATCTAATTACCCCTTTTTATTCAGATGGCAACTAGAGGAGGCATCTGATTCTGAGAAATTGTTGAGAACAAGGCAGCCTTGACAGCTTCCATTGTTCAACTTCACGAGCAGCAGGCAATGTTTAGGCTCCCCAGAGTGGATGACTTGCTCAATACTGACAACCTTGTGTGGCCATGGGAGAGACTTGGCAACCGTAAGTATTTGATTTCATTTTTACCTTCAGCGTAGGTTGCAATCATTGCTGTTGTTCTGTTATTTACCTCTGTGAGTTTAAATCTCGTATCACCACAGGCAACAGCCAGCTTACCATCAAAAAGGCTATCTTCGACAGACTGATGTTGGTGAACAGACTGCAGGAGGAAGAGAGGATCCTGGTGCAGGAGATGAAGAGGCACTGGGGGAACTCTGGAGGCACTGTCCCTACAGCTGCAAGATCAGAGTAAATTGAAGTTTATATTATTTTGGGACTGAACTTTCTGTCTTGCTTTGCAAATATCCTCCACACCATTTTCTGTAGTGGAATTGTAAATAATTTACTGCTTTGACTTTTAGGCAATGCAGCTGAGTTGTCAGAGGGAGGGGGGAATAGCCTTCACTGCCTCCTGAAGAGAAGATTGAGGTAACTGACACAAGACCAGGACAACACCAGGAACACCTACCACAAGCTGATTCTGGGAGAAGGGACTATTTTTGATGACTGATGAAGATGAAGATAGTCCTATTGCTGAGAGTTCAGATGACAACTTTCTGAAATTGTACACCACCCCTGCCTCTTTCTCTCTTTCTCCCGCAGGAGAGAAAAAAAAAAAGCCTAAAATGACAAACACAGGTTCATAACTGTAGGAGGCGATTCCGGCACACTCCTGGTGCTTACGGTATTACAACAAAGATAGAATTTGAGAATCAACTGAACAATTTGATCAATTTAACAAATTTAAGGGTGGCTCACACCAAAAAATAAATACAACTTCAGCCAATATTTGCTCACTATAGATTTTATATCTTTTAAGTATTGTGAAGGACCACCAAGGGGCAGGCTGGTCCCACGGATAGTAGCCCAGCCCGGCATGTGAGTAAAGGTGATCAGAGGCAGTTAAGCACAGCTGATGGTACTAATCACCTATTTTCTTCCCCCTACAAGAGAGAGGAGGGAACCGGCAGTAGGGAAGACTGGACGAAAAAACAAGTGATTGATTCTCTAAAGGAGAGGAAAGGGAGAAGAGGACAAACTAACTCTTTGGAATGGCAACCACGGATCCGCACCACCACCTGAAAGGAACGGATAGTTAAGGCGGTGACACACCTGTGATTTATGTTATAGTTAAAAGTTACTCACGTTGTGTTCCTTATTCCTGTAAAGAAGAAGATTTGTGTTATCCTTGTGAAATCATCCTTGATTGTGTGGGATTGTTTGAGAAGAAAAAACACCTCAATAGAGAACTTTGTTCAATGTAAGAAACCAATGTAAGAAACCTTTTTTCTTTAACGAGTCAGACGTGAAGGATTTACTTCAGACACCCGACAAAGCCCAAACCCTGTCATTCCCATGAGAAAGAGACTGAGATATCGGGGACGTAGGTTGGGGTGCCTTGTAAGGATCCAACGGCAAGTGGGTACTCTGCCTCAACCATCAATCCTATTGGCCAACGTACAATCATTGGAAAACAAAATAGACAAGCTACGATCACGAATATCCTACCAACGGGACATTAAAAACGGTAATATCTTATGTTTCACCGAGTCGGGGCTGAACGACGACATGAATAACATACAGCTGCCGGGGTTTACGCTGCATCTGCAAGATAGAACAGCTGCCTCCGGCAAGACAAGGGGTGGCGGTCTGAGTAAACATCTGGTGCACATAGGGTGGCGGTCTGTGTATAACAGCTGGTGCACAAAATCTAATTTTAAGGAAGTCTCAAGGTTTTGCTTGCCTGAGGTAGAGTAACCCATGATAAGCTGTAGACCACACTATTTGCCAAGAGAGTTTATCTTTATTTTTCTATTTTCTATTTACCACCACAAACCAATGCGGGCACTAAGACCACACTCAATGAGCTGCATAAGGCCATAAGCAAACAGGAAAACGCTCATCCAGAGGCGGTGCTCCTAGTGGCCAGGGACGTTAAAAAGCCAGACTACGGTTTGCAACTACACATGGGGACAAAGATTGTACTTTTTGGAGAAATGTCCTCTGGTCTGATGAAACAAAAATAGAACTGTTTGGCCATAATGACCATCGTTATGTTTGGAGTAAAAAGGGGGAGGTTTGCAAGCCGAAGAACACCATCTCAACAATGAAGCACGGGGTGGTAGCATCATGTTGTGGGGGTGCTTTGCTGCAGGAGGAACTGGTGCACTTCACAAAATAGATGGCATCATGAGGAAGCAAAATGATGTGGATATATTGAAGCAACCTCTCAAGACATCAGTCAGGAAGTTAAAGCTTGGTTGCAAATGGGTCTTCCAAATGGACAATGACCACAAGCATACTTACAAAGTTGTGGCAAAATGGCTTAAGGACAATGAAGTCAAGTTATTGGAGTAGCCATCACAAAGCCCTGACCTCAATCCTATAGAAAGTGTGTGGGCAGAACTGAAAAAGTGTGTGCGAGCAAGGAGGCCTACAAACCTGACTCAGTTACAACAGCTCTGACAGGAGGATTGGGCCAAAATTCACCCAACTTATTGTGGGAAGCTTGTGGAAGGCTACCCAAAACGTTTGACCCAAGTTAAGAAATGTAAAGGCAATACTACCAAGTACTAATTGAGTGTATGTAAACTTCTGACCCACTGTGAATGTGATGAAAGAAATAAAAGCTGAAATAAATAATTCTCTCTACTATTATTCTGACATTTCACATTCTTAAAAGAAAGTGGTGATCCTAACTGACCTAAAACAGGGAATTTTTTGTAGGATTAAATGTCAGGAATTGTCAAAACTGTGTTTAAATGTATTTGGCTAAGATGTATGTAAACTTCCGGCTTCAACTGTATATACAGTATCTACCTCAATTACCTCGAACCCCTACAAATCGAATGTACTGGTACCCTTTTATCATTACTTATTGTCTATCAATTATTGCTTGTATTATTACTTGTTTTTACTTTTCTATTATTTCTCTATTTTCTTTCACTCTGCCTTGTTAGGAAGGACCTGTAAGTAAGCATTTCACTGTTGGTCCACACCTGTTGTTTACGAAGAATGTGACGAATAACATTACATTTTATTTGGATGTTATTTTATTTCGGCCTTGGATCCAGTCTTTGAATAGTCCTCTGAATAGATGCCAATGCCATTTAGAAAGAGATATATCTGAGATATATTGCATTTCATTTCTAGATAAAAGCATAATCCCTAGACTTTAGACCATGGGTTTGTTGCTATGCAGTAAACAAGCAAATTAACAAAACCTAAGCACCACCTTCTGACTACATAGTACAGAGGTGTATCTGTCTCTCATGCTCTGGTACAAATGTCGTCCATTTATTTCCATCACCTCAGCACTGTTGTTATCAGTTGGTCAATGCCTGAAATAAAAATGCTTTACATTCTCTCACCCAGTACCTCCCCTCACTCTCTCACCCAACGCTGTCCTCTTTCTCTTTACTCTACCTCCTTTTTTATCTCTCAGTCTTGTGGGTCCATGTTGACGGTGTTGTGCAGCATCAGTTGCTAGCCAATTTTCATAAATCACCTCCTCGTTGCATTGTTGAACATAAAGATAGTCTTCGTTTCAGTTGGCGCCAGTCTAATCAAATACCACACCGTGCCAACGGAGACCTATGGAGGCCTTTACCAACCCATTTCACATTAAAAGGCCAATTACATGTAAAAGCTCAATGTAATTTCAGTAACATTATATTGCACACTCTTAGCATTCTCTCAACCAGCTTCACCTGGAATACTTTTCCAACAGTCTTGAAGGAGTTCCCACATATGCTGAGCACATTTCTTTCAGACCTTTTTAGACAGAACTCCATCGGAAGCTAGCGAGCTAACTAGCTACTAGCTATTCAGTCACTGTTAGCCACTGCAAGCGGCCTTTACCTTCTGCACAGACACCAGGCCTTTTTTAGCCCGGATAATACTCGCCAGCCTGCCACCATCGGACTGTTTCTCCACTACAACGCCGGATCCCTGCCGTAAACCCTAGACCACTACACCTGATCTCCACAGCTAGCTAGCTGCCACTGAGTGACCCAGCCCTGAGCCAGGCCCACCTCCCGGCCTCCTCCCAAACACGGCTAGAACCCACTACTCCACCGGTTCCTTGCCGTGAGCTCTCGACCCTGGCACCGGTTTCATCGCTGCTACCGAGTGGCTATTGTGGCTAATGCCCCTGCCCCAAAGCTTGCTCCAGTTAGCCGCGAGCCAGGCGCATCTCCCGGCTAGCAAAGGAAAGTACCACAACAACAATACCTCTCTCGCCTTCTGGCTTGGATCCCTCTCGACACTACGCCCCGTCGTACCACCTCGACTGGTCTGCCGAAGATTACTCCATCCGCTGTGCCTGCAACCGGCCTCTGTCGGACGTCGGAGCAGACGGTTCTACCAACCCCGGCCGGCTAACTCTAACTCTTAACTTTAAACACCGTGTCTCCTGCGTGCCGGCGTAGTAAAGACTACCTCGCGGCTTCCCTGTCCCATCTATTGCTGTTCACTGGACCTTATGATCACTCGGCTACATAGCTGATGCCTGCAGGACTATTCATTAATCACGGTACTCCATTCTGTTTATTTTTTTGTTTATCTGTCGGCCTCAGCCACGTACTCAGGCCCTGTGTGTAGCTAACCAACCCTCTTTGCCCATTCATCGCCAGTTTACCTGTTGTTGTCGTCTTAGCTGATTAGCTGTTGTGGTCTTACCCGTTGTTGTTTTAGCTAGCTCTCCCAATCAACACCTGTGTTTGCTTTATGCCTCGCTTTAAGTCTCTCTCAAATGTCAATATGCCCTGTTTACTGTTGTTTAGGATAGTTATCATTGTTTTAGTTTACAGTGGAGTCCCTAGGCCCACTCTACATGCCTCAGATTCCTCCTTTGTCCCACCTCCCACACATGCGGTGACCTCACCCAGTATTACCAGGACCTCCAGAGATGCAACCACTCTTATCATCACTCGGTGCCTGGGCCTACCTCCACTGTACTCTCACCCCACCATACCCCTGTCTGCACATTATACCCTGAATATATTCTACCACACCCAGAAATCTGCTTCTTCTCTGTCCCCAACGCACTAGACGACCTGTTCATATAGCCTTTAGCCGTACCCTTATCCTACTCCTACTCTGTTCCTCGGGTGATGTGGAGGTAAACCCAGGCCCTGCGTGTCCCCAGCCACTCTCATTTGTTGACTTCTGTAATCGAAAAAGCCTTGGTTTCATGCATGTTAACATCAGAAGCCTCCTCCCTAAGTTTGTTTTACTCACTGCTTTAGCACACTTTAGCACACGCCAACCCTGATGTCCTTGCCGTGTCTGAATCCTGGCTTAGGAAGGCCACCAAAAATTGGGATTTCTGATTCCCCTACCCAACTACAACATTTTCCGCCAAGATAGAACTGCCAAAGGGGGAGGAGTTGCAATCTATTGCAGAGATAGCCTGCAAAGTTCTGTCATACTTTCCAGGTCTATACCCAAACAGTTTGAACTTCTAATTCTAAAAATTAATCTCTCCAGAAATAAGTCTCTCACTGTTGCCGCCTGTTATAGACCCCCCTCAGCTCCCAGCTGTGCCCTGGACACCATAAGTGAATTGATTGCCCCCCATCTATCTTCAGAGTTAGTTCTGTTAGGTGACCTAAACTGGGATATGCTTAACTAGACAGGGAGCGGTGGGTCGCTACCCACTCCCGACACCACCAGGTAAAATGTAAAGCGCCAAATTCAAAATCCCAAAGTTGAATTATTAAACATGCNGGTAAATAAGACACTGCGCGACTTCTCGGGCGCGCGCCCTGGGTACTGTTGACATCAAGGGGGGACCCACTTGTTTGGTCGTTTTCTCTGGTCTAATTCATCCAAAATGGAGGGAAACACCATCTCGAGGCTGCTGACATCATAAGGAAGCGATGTGTACTGCATTCATATGCCCTTATATGGTCATTTTCATGAGGGAGGGGTTCCCAAATGAGCAATGTGTCAAAATCACTTTTTCCAGGACAGAAATTCCTCGGGGTTTTGCCTGCCATATCCGTTCTGTTTCACTCACAGACAAATGGTTAACAGTTTTGGAAAATTCTGAGTGTTTCCTATCCAATGGTACTAAATATATGCATATCCTATTTTCTGGGCCTGAATGGGAGGCATTTTACTTTGGGCACGCCAGGCTCTCCAAAACCGTCACCTCGGGAACTGCTCCCTGAGAAGTTAACACCCTAGCAGTCCTACAACCTAAGCTAGATGCCCTCAATCTCACACAAATCATCAAGGAACCCACCAGGTACAATCCTAAATCTGTAAACATGGGCACCCTCATAGATATTATCCTGACCAACTTGCCCTCCAAATACACCTCTGCTGTTTTCAATCAGGATCTCAGTGACCACAGCCTCATTGCCTGCATCCACTATGGGCCCGTGGTCAAACGACCACCCCTTATTACTGTCAAACGCTCCCTAAAACAATTCTGCGAGCAGGCCTTTCCATTTGACCTGGCCCGGGTATCCTGGCAGGATATTGACCTCATTCCTTCAGTCGAAATGCCTGGTCGTTCTTTAAAAGCAACTTCCTCACCATCTTAAATAAGCATGCCCCTTTCAAAAGATGTAGAACTAAGAACAGATACAGCCCTTGGTTCACTCCAGACCTGACTGCCCTTGACCAGCACAAGAACATCCTGTGGCGGACTGCTATTGTATCGAATAGTCCCTGCGATATGCAACTGTTCAGGGAAGTCAGGAACCAATACACGCAGTCAGTCAGGAAAGCAAAGGCTAGCTTTTTCAAACAGAAATTTGCATCCTGTAGCTCTAACTCCAAAAGGTTTTGGGATACTGTCAAGTCTCTCGTTGGCTGGCCCTCGCTTCACACTTGTCGCCAGACCCACTGGCTCCAGGTAATCTACAAGTCCCGCCTTATCTCAGCTCGCTGGTCACCTTAGCAGCACCAACCCGTAGCACGCGCTCCAGCAGGTATGTCTCACTGGTCACCCCCAAAGCCAATTCCTCCTTTGGCCGACTCTCCTTCCAGTTCTCTGCTGCCAATGACTGGAACGAACTACAAAAATCACTGAATCTGGAGACACTTATCTCCCCTCACCAGCTTTAAGCACCAGCTGTCAGAGCAGTTCACAGACCCCTGCACCTGTTTATAGCCCATCTGTAAATAGCCCAACCAACTACCTCATCTCCTACCGTATTTATTTATTTATCTTGTTCCTTTGCACCCCAGTTTTTCTACATTGCACATTCATCTACTGCACATCTACCATTCCAGTGTTTAAATGCTATATTGTAATTACTTTGCCACCATGGCCTATTTATTGCATTACCTTCCTTATCCTACCTCATTTGCACTCTTTGTATATAGATTAGTTTTTTCTACTGTATTATTGGCTGTAGCTGTTTGTTTTACTCCATGTGTAACTCTGTGTTGTTGTATGTGTCGAACTGCTTTGCTTTATCTTGGCCAGGTCGCAGTTGTAAATGAGAACTTGTTCTCAACTTGCCTACCTGGTTAAATAAAGGTGAAAAAAGTCCATGGAGAACAATAGCACCTCCTCCTGAGGCTAGGTCACACGGTCACCACCGATAAATCCATGATAATCGAAAATTTCAACAAGCATTTCTCTACGGCTTTCCTCCTGGCTACCCCAACCCCGGCCAACAGCTCCGC
>QNTS01004277.1:114636-127350 GCA_003317085.1 Hucho hucho | reverse complement strand
TATATATAGTCTAGTGAGTGTGTATATAGTGTATATATATATAGTCTAGTGAGTGTACGTAGGGTCAGTGCGAGATAGAGTCAGTGCAGATATTTCAGGTACCATTAATTGACAGTTTAGCAGTCATGTGGCTTGGGCATAGAAGCTGTCTCAGAGACTGTGGGCCTGAGAGCCAATCCTCATGCACCCGTTTGCCGTACGGTTAGCAGCGTGAACAGTCTGTAGCTTGCGTGGTTGGAGTTTTTTGGCAATTTTTCGGGCTTTCCTCTGACACCGCCTGATGTAGAGGTCCTGGATGGCAGGGAGCTCGATCTCAGTGATGTACTGGGCTGTCCTCACCACCCCTCTGTAGCCCCATGCGACCGAGGGCAGTGCATTAGACATACCAAGCAGTGATGTAGCCAGTCAAGATGCTCTCGACGGTTCAGTTGTAGAACTTTTTGAGGATCTGAGGGCCCTTGGCAAATCTTTTCGGCCTCCCGCGGGGGAAGATGCGTTGCCTTGCCCTCTTCACGACTGTGTTGGTGTGTGTGGACCATGTTAAGTCCTTGGTGATGTGGACGCCAAGGAATTTAAAGATACAGGGCCTTGCAAAAGTATTCATCCCCTTGGCGTTTTTCCTATTTTGTTGCATTACAACCTGTCATTTAAAGGGATTTTTATTTGGATTTCATGGATTTCATTAAAAGATTTAAAACGAAAAAGAGGTGTGTGCATATGTATTCACCCCCTTTGCTACGAATCCCCTAAATAAGATCTGGTGCCACCAATTACCTTCAGAAGTCACATAATTAGTTAAATAAAGTCCACCTGTGTGCAATCTAAGTGTCACATGAGCTGTCACGTGATCTCAGTATATATACGCCTGATCTGAAATGCCCCAGAGTCTGCAACACCACTAAGCAAAGGGCACCACCAAGCAAGCAGCACCATGAAGACCAAGGAGCTCTCCAAACAGGTCAGGGACAAAGTTGTGGAGAAGTACAGATCAGGGTTGGGTTATAAAAAAATATCAGAAACTGTGAACATCCCACGGAGCACCATTAAATCCATTATAAAAAAAATGGAAAGAATATGGCACCACAACAAACCTGTCAAGAGAAGGCCGCCCACCAAAACTCACAGACCAGGCAAGGAGGGCATTAATCAGAGAGGCAACAAAGAGACCAAAGATAACCCTGAAGGAGCTGCAAAGCTCCACAGCGGGGATTGGAGTATCTGTCCATAGGACCACTTTAAGCCGTACATTCCACAGAGTTGGGCTTTACGGAAGTGGCCAGAAAAAAAGCCATTGCTTAAAGAAAAAATAAGCAAACACTTTGGTGTTTGCCAAAAGGCACGTGGGAGACTCCCCAAACATATGGAAGAAGGTACTCTGGTCAGATGAGACTAAAATTGAGCTTTTTGGCCATCAAGGAAAATGCTATGTCTGGCGCAAACCCAACACCTCTCATCACTCCGAGAACACCATCCCCACAGTGAAGCATGGTGGTGGCAGCATCTTGCTGTGGGGATGTTTTTCCATCGGCAGGAACTGGGAAACTGGTCAGAATTGAAGGATTAATGTATGGCGCTAAATCCAGGGTAATTCTTGAGGGAAACCTGTTTCAGCCTTCCAGAGATTTGAGACTGGGACGGAGGTTCACCTTCCAGCAGGACAATGACCCTAAGCATACTGCTAAACCAACACTCAAGGGGTTTAAGTGGAAACATTTAAATGTCTTGTCGTGGCCTAGTCAAAGCCCAGACTTCAATCCAATTGAGAATCTGTGGTATGACTTAAAGATTGCTGTATACCAGCGGAACTCATCCAACTTGAAGGAGCTGGAGCAGTTTTGTCTTGAGGAATGGGCAAAAATCCCAGTGGCTACATGTGCCAAGCTTCTGGAGACATACCTCAAGAGACTTGTAGCTGTAATTGCTGCAAAAGGTGGCTCTAGAAAGTATTGACTTTGGGGGGGTGAATAGTTATGCATGCTCAAGTTTTCAGTTTTTTTGTCTTATTTCTTGTTTGTTTCACAATAAAAAATATTTTGCATCTTCAAAGTGGTAGGCATGTTGTGTAAATCAAATGATACAAGCCCCCAAAAATCCATGTTGTAAGGCAACAAAATAGTAAAAATGCCAAGGGGGGTGAATACTTTTGTAAGCTTTTGATCCGCTCCACAATAGCCCTGTCGATGTGAACGGAGGCGTGCTCTCCTCTCTTTCTCCTGTTGCCCACCATCAGCTCCTTGGTCTTACTTTAATATGAGTTACCCTACAGATGACCTCATCCTGATAAACTCATCTCTCTTCATCTCCAGGAGGCGACCATTGAGCTGATCTTTGCTGCGTTTGCCACCACGGCCAGTGCCTCTACCTCTCTCATCATGCAGCTCCTACGCCACCCTGCCGTGTTGGAGAAGTTACGAGAGGAGCTCCGGACCAGGGGCATCCTCCATAACGGCTGTATGTGCGAGGGGGAACTGGGCCTGGATACCATCGTTAGTCTGAAGTATCTGGACTGTGTGATCAAGGAGGTGCTGAGGCTCTTCACGCCCGTGTCTGGGGGTTATAGGACGGCCCTGCAGACCTTTGAACTAGATGTGAGTATAGTGTTATATCTTTTTATATTCTCTCTAGTGTCATCTGTCTCTTGTCTTGTCTCTTGTCTTGTCTCTTGTCTTGTGGTTGTCTCTTGTACTGTCTTGTCGTTTGTCTTGCCACTTGTCTGGTCTCTTGTCTTGTCTTGTCATTTGTCTTGTGTTGTCTCTTGTCTCTTGTCTTTTCTTGTCTCTTGTACTGTATTATCTCTTGTCTCTTGTGTCTTGTCTTTTACCGTCTTGTCTCTTGTATTGTCTTGTCTCTTGTCTTGTCTTTTGTCTTGTCATTTTTCTTGTTTTGTCTGGTCTGGTCTTGTCTCTTGTCTCTTGTCTTGTCTTTTGTCTTCTCTTGACTTCTCTACTCTGATGAACTTGGATGAAAAGTGAAAACATTCTGTTTCTAAATGACTTTCTCTGTCCCCAGGGGGTACAGATCCCGAAGGGTTGGAGTGTGATGTA
The DNA here is from genome assembly GCA_003317085.1 of Hucho hucho. Taxonomy (NCBI): domain Eukaryota; kingdom Metazoa; phylum Chordata; class Actinopteri; order Salmoniformes; family Salmonidae; genus Hucho; species Hucho hucho. The sequence goes on along the minus strand of QNTS01004277.1, from coordinate 124,306 downwards.
CAGCATCAGAGACACCCACGACACCTCTGCCGTCTTCAAGGACGTGGACGCCTTCGATCCCGACCGCTTTTCTGAGGAACGCTGTGAGGACAAGGAGGGACGCTTCCACTACCTCCCGTTTGGTGGCGGCATCCGCTCCTGCCTCGGGAAACAGCTCGCCACTCTCTTCCTCCGTATACTGGCCATCGAGCTGGCCAGCACCAGCCGGTTTGAGCTGGCGACCCGGAATTTTCCCAGAGTGGTGACGGTGCCAGTGGTTCATCCGGTGGATGGATTGAAGGTGAAGTTCTATGGTCTGGATTCTAACCAGAATGAGATTTCATCCGATCTCCTAGCCGACATCAAGACTGAAGAGCTGCTGGGAGCCGAGGTGTAGATCGTAGATTTGGATTGAACGAAGCAAGGGGAAGGAGGAAGGGACGGATGGAAGAGAAAGGAGAGGAAAGAGGAGGATGGATGGAGGATAGGACAGAAAGAACAAATGAGGATGGGAGACTGGGAGTGGTTTAGTTTCCTTTTTTTCATTCTGCTGATGTCTGGAATGTTGGTCTCCTTTGAACTCTAAAAAGGAACATTCAGAATTCCGATTACTTCTCTTTGTCGTTTCGTTGTCAGTTGTCAGAACTTTCTGAGTGAGAAAGAAGAACGGAAGCTGCCAAAAAAGTGTATAATCTCTATTCCTTTTGTTTTCCAATAAATATACAAAACTATGTATGACTAAAATGAAAAGTTATGTAATATAATGAATGAATAAATAAAAAATAGAGAAAGTAACATTAGGAGAAGTTCTGCACAACAGATTCGTAGAGGAGTGTATTGGATGGAGGGATGAAAGAAAGAAAGAAAGAAAGAAAGAAAGAAAGAAAGAAAGAAAGAAAGAAAGAAAGAAAGAAAGAAAGAAAGAAAGAAAGAAAGAAAGAAAGAAAGAAAGAAAGAAAGAAAGAAAGAAGAGAGGGAGGGGGAAAGGAGCGGAAAGAAATGATAAAACAGGGTATAATGGTTTATGAACATTTGGGAAAGAATAAAAGGGTGGGGAATCTGCACAAATGAGAGAGATGATCTCAATGTGAAAAAACCAAGCCAGAGCCAGAGAGAGAGAGATAGATAGACAGATAGATGGAGAGAGAGATAGATAGAGATAGATAGATGGAGAGAGATAGATAGACAGATAGATGGAGAGAGAGCAAGAGAGAGAGGGAGAGAAAGAGAGAGAGAGAGAGAGAGAGATAGATAGATAGATAGATAGATAGATAGAGAGATGGGTATATTTTGTTTTAAGGCCTAAGGGTGATATATGTATTGCATGGTGCTTTTCCTCCAGCCCTGCACTAACCTACCTGCCTTAAACAATCAAGCTATCAACCTATCACCTTTCACAATTAGGTAAATGAGCCTGGGCTGGGTCTTAGCGCTGGAATGGTTACAAAACCCAGAAAATGGACTTTGACTATTCAGAAGCGGAGTTGAAACAGAGACCCTTGCTAGAGGACTTCAGGGACGATGCGAAGGAGATACTCAAAAGCTGGAACGGTATTTCTGTGTGTTAATAACTCAGGTGTGGAAGCGAATCTTTCGTTGGACGGATTTTAAGGACTTTATTTCTTAATTTTTTACTCAACCTGCACATAAGAAAGTGACTATAAGTTGTTATTAACCACGTTCCTTCCTCTTCCCCCTTCCAACCCTCAAACCTGTGCTATGATGTCATATGAAGACCTGTGTCTGTCAGTCGGCCTGGTGACTGGACTTCTTATGGACATGACAAAGCTAAAGTCGGAGAGAGAGAGAGAGAGAGAGGAAGAGTGTCGTTGACCTCTGTGGAACGCGATGGTGACATTTTTTACATGCTGCTCCTCTTTATCAACACTAAAATGCAAAAATATAAACTTTATTAGCTTAACTAGATTAAAACAACGTGCGCCGATATCAGAATCAGTCTCAGAACTCAGTCTCAGAATTACTAACTCAAACACCAAGAAATTTCCATCATGGAGACGGAGGGAAAAAAAACACTTCCAAAACAGAACTCCTTCCTTTATGACTCATCAAAAGAACACTTCTGGGATTCACAAACATTCCCGAACATTCCCGAAAAACAACTTTCCCGGGTTCCTTGGACAGTTGGGAGTTTTAACTAGAGGGAGCTAGGACCCAGAGACTCTGTTGGGAAAAGCTAATACAAACTCTGTCCTACAACTGTCTTCTACAGATACAGTACCAGTCAAAAGTTTGTACCCACCTACTCATTTCCATGTTTGTTCTTTATTTTTACTATTTTCTACATTGTAGATAGTGAAGACATCAAAACTATGAAATAACACATATGGAATCATGTAGAAACCAAAAAAGTGTTAAACAAATCAAAATATATTTTATATTTGAGATTCTTCAAAGTAGCCACCCTGACAGCATTGATGACAGCTTTGCACACTCTTGGCATGCCTGTCTATAATAATAATAATAATGTAATATAATAATGTCTATAATGTTATAGACGTATATATCCTGTGACCAACCACACCACTGATTGTCTATACTTACTATAAGTACAGTGAGCTGCTTCTGTGTTTCTAACTGAGAGTTATAGAACTGCTAAGATACTGTTGAAGTCGGAAGTTTACCTACACTTAGGTTGGAGTCATTAAAACACGTTTTTCAACCACTCCACAAAATTTCTTGTTAACAAACTATAGTTTTGGCAAGTCGGTTAGGACATCTACTTTGTGCATGACACAAGTCATTTTTCCAACAATGGTTTACAGAGATTATTTCATTTATAATTCACTGTATCACAATTCCAGTGGGTCAGAAGTTTACATACACTAAGTTGACTGTGCCTTTAAAAGGCTTGGAAAATTCCAGAAAATTATGTCATGGCATTAGAAGCTTCTGATAGGCTAATTGACATCATTTGAGTCAATTGGAGGTGTGCCTGTGGATGTATTTCAAGGCCTACCTTCAAACTCAGTGCCTCTTTGCTTGACATTCTGGTTCATCCTTGGGAGCAATTTTTAAACGCCTGAAGGTACCACGTTCATCTGAACAAACAATAGTACGCAAGTATAAACACCATGGGACCACGCAGCCGTCATACCGCTCAGGAAGGAGACGTGTTCTGTCTCTTAGAGATGAACGTACTTTGGTGCGAAAAGTGCAAATCAATACCAGAACAACAGCAAAGGACCTTGTGAAGATGCTGGAGGAAACAGGTACAAAAGTATCTATATCCACAGTAAAACGAGTCCTATATCGACATAACCTGAAAGGCCGCTCAGCAAGGAAGAAGCCACTGCTCCAAAACTGCCATAAAAACGCCAGACTGCGGTTTGCAACTGCACATGGGGACAAAGATCATACCTTTTGGAGAACTGTCCTCTGGTCTGATGAAACAAAAATAGAACTGTTTGGCCATAATGACCATCGTCATGTTGGAGGAAAAAGGGGGAGGCTTGCAAGCCGAAGAACACCATCCCAACCGTGAAGCACGGAGGTGGCAGTATCATGTTGTGGGGGTGCTTTGCTGCAAAAGGGACTGGTGCATTTCACAAAATAGATGGCATCATGAGGCTGGAAAATTATGTGGCTATATTGAAGCAACATCTCAAGACATCAGTCAGGAAGTTAAAGCTTGGTCGCAAATGGGTCTTCCAAATGGACAATGACCCCAAGCATACTTCCCAAGTTGTGACAATATGGCTTAAGGACAACAAAGTCAAGGTATTGGAGTGGCCATCACAAAGCCCTGACCTCAATTCCATAGAAAATTTGTGGGCAGAACTGAAAAAGCGTGTGCAAGCAAGGAGGCCTACAAACCTGACTCAGTGACACCAGCTCTGTCAGGAGGAATGGGCCAAAATTCACCCAACTTTTTGTGGAAAGCTTGTGGAAGACTTCCCGAAACGTTTGACCCAAGTTAAACAATTTAAAGGCAACGCTTCCATATACTAATTGAGTGTATGTAAACTTCTGACCCACTGGGAATGTGATGAAAGAAATAAAAACTGAAATAAATCATTCTCTCTACTATTATTCTGACATTTCACATTCTTAAAATAAAGTGGTGATCCTAACTGACCTAAGACAGGGATTTTTTTACTAAGATGAAATGTCAGGAATTGTGAAAAACTGAGTTTAAATGTATTTGGCTAAGGTGTATGTAAACCTCCGACTTCAACTGTATATAGATTGCAAGTGAGATTCTTCGCCAATTTCTTTTTCTTCATTTTGTGAAAAAGCAAGATAGGGATGGGCTGTTGATGTTTAATCTGATTCTTCTGTTTGACAAGTAAGCCATGGGGTAACGTCTGTTCTATCTAATACCCTAATATTATCATGATTGAAAGTATTGACTATTAATATTTGTCTTTGTAGTAAAATATTATTATAAGTTTTATTATATTTCCAGAATAGAGTTCAAGTATAAATTACAAAAGTCTGTTTGTTGGTAAATATTGTTATATTTAGAATTAAATGAAATTTTTTCCGTTGTATGTTGTAAAACAGTGTTGAATATGTTAATATTGCTTATTGTATTAGTTATTCTCATTTTGTTTTATTATTATTATAATAATTATTATCATTGCATTCATTAATTATTACAATTAAGAAGATAAGCACTTGCGAGGTATGTTCATTATTGAAGTGCCACATGACTAAATTGGTTTTTATGTCTGTTTGCATCCCAAATGGCACCCTATTCCCCAATGGGCTCTGTTCTAAAGTAGTACACTATATAGGGAATAGGGCCCTGGTCTAAAGTAGTGCACTATATAGGGAATAGGGCCCTGGTCTAAAGTAGTGCACTACATAGGGAATAGGGCTCTGGTCTAAAGTAGTGCACTACATAGGGAATAGGGCCCTGGTCTAAAGTAGTGCACTATATAGGGAATAGGGCCTTGGTCTAAAGTAGTGCACTATATAGGGAATAGGGCCCTGGTCTAAAGTAGTGCACTACATAGGGAATAGGGCGCCATTTGGGCTGCAACTATGTTGGTTATCTGTCTGTCAGTCGGTCAGTCTGTCTGTCTGTCAGTCTGTCAGTCTGTCTGTCTGTCTGTCTGTCTGTCTGTCTGTCTGTCTGTCTGTCTGTCAGTCTGTCAGTCTGTCTGTCTTTCTGTCTACCTGTTCATAATATGTTTATTTTATTTTCCAGATCCCAACAATTTTAATTTGTTTAAATATGAATGTTTTTTCATCTTTTTGTTACCGTTATTCTTAAATGTACTCCTGTAATAAAATATAATGTGAAAATTAAGACTAATGTTTCTTCCTTTATTTGATTCTCAATCAATCAATCAATTAATAGTTCTCAATCAATTACTTGACTGCAGAAATAGTTGAGGGACAGACCTACAATCAACCAAACAACTCCATGGATTCTCTGTTCTGTGGTTTCCATGGTTACATGATTCTGTGGTTAAAAAATTCTGAAGTTCTTAAGTTCAGTGGTTCTGTAGTTCCGTGGTTCCGAAATTATGTGGTTACGAGGTTCCTAAGTTCTGAGGTTCCGAGGATCCATAGTTCTGAGGTTCCGTGGTTCTGACATTCTGAGGTTCTAAAAGTCTATGGTTCCATGGTTCCGAGGTTCCATTGTTTCACAAGGTTCTTCTGATCATCATGAAAGACCTTCTGGATGTGTTGACCACAGATTGAAAGACTCTGTGTGTGTGTGTGTGTGTATGTTTGTGTGTGTGTGTGTGTGTGGGCGTGCGCGATTGCGTGTGTGTGTGCATTTTTGAATAACTATAGTGTGTTACTCCACCATTGCCTCATAACCACAAAGCAGTCTTTTGATGGAGCTCAGAGGTCTCAATACAGGCCTATTGGAGAACACAGCACAGTACAGTCATATCAGTTATGGAACACAAGTCCTCCCTTTGAGTTCATAGATTCATGTCCAGAACTACCCGGGGATGACAACCTCTGTTACATGAACACATGGAAGACTGTGGGGACAAAACATCATTGTTGATTTGAAGTCATTGAAAGATGAAGGTGATTTGAGATATTTTGGGATGTAGCTTAACGTAATGTTTAATAGTTCATCTGTCAGTATACAGTGAGTGTTTCATGTAGGAAGGCGAGGACAGGGAGAGAGAGGGAACCGCAGCAAACATACATACAAACATACACACACATACACACACACACACATACAGACACACACATACACACGCACACANNNACACAGACACACACACACACACACACACACACACACACACACACACACACACACACACACACACACACACACACACACACACACACACACACACACACACACACACACACACACACACACACACACACACACACACACACAGAGGACATGGGATAAGAACGGGTCCAGAAACACATTTGTTTGTAGCTTCTAGCCCGCAGGAGGAAATATCTCTCTGACCACAGCACAGAAACAGAAAGTTTGTCCCAAATGACACCCTATACCCTATATAGTGCAGTACTTTCAATAAGGCTTTCATGAGAAGTAGTGCACTACATAGGGAATAGGCTGCTGTTGGGGACAGAGGCCAGTGTAACCACTGCAAGATGCAGCGAGTCTGGGAATCGGAATCGAATGAGTCAGCGGTGTGTGGTGGGTTAATGAGTCTGGGAATCAATCAGTCGCTAATGAGTCAGGGGTGTGTGGTGGGTTAATGAGTCTGGGAATCGATCAGTCGCTAATGATTCTGGGAATCGATCAGTCGCTAATGAGTCAGGGGTCTGTGGTGGGTTAATGAGTCTGGGAATGGATCAGTCGCTAATGATTCTGGGAATCGATCAATCTCTAATGAGTCAGGGGTGTGTGGTGGGTTAATGATTCTGGGAATCGATCAGTCTCTAATGAGTCAGGGGTGTGGTGGGTTAATGATTCTGGGAATCGATCAGTCGATTCATGTGATAGAGCAGCAGAGGGGAACAGGAGAGTGAGGGATGATGGAAAGAAAGACAGACAGAGAGAGAGAGGCATCAAAGTCAAAGGAACTGAATAATATTAAGAAATGCTACAGATGGATGGAAAGTAGTGTGGAAACCTACCAAAAAACAATTAGGCAACAACAAATTCAATGCCTTTTAGACAACTTCCTGGACAAAACGTTCCACTGTAATAGTGAAGGTGTAAACTTGGCAGTAGAAAACCTAAACAGTATATTTGACCTCTCAGCTTCCCTATCAAAACTAAAAATGTCAAGCAGACAACCTAAGAAAATTAAGAAAATTGAGAAATGGTTTCATGAAGAATGCAAAAACCTAAGAAAGAAATTGAGAAACCTGTTCAACCCAGAAAACCTGAGCCTACACCTTCAATATGGTGAATCACTAAAACAATACAGAAATACACTACGGAAAAAGAAGGAACAGCACGTCAGAAATCAGCTCAATGTAATTGAAGAATCCATAGAATCTAACCACTTCTGTGAAAATTGGAAAATTGAAAAACAACACGAAGAGTTATCTATCCATAACGGAGATGTATGGATAAACCACTTCTCCAATCTTTTTGGCTCTATAACAAAGAACAAACAGCAAAAACATATACATTAAAGACTACCAGAACCCACTGGATTCTCCAATTACATTGAATGAGCTACAGGACAAAATACAAACCCTCCAACCCAAAAAGGCCTGTGGTGTTGATGGTATCCTAAATGAAATGATAAAATATACAGACAACATATTCCAATTGTCTATACTTAAACTCTTTAACATCATCCACAGCTCTGGCATCTTCCCCAATATTTGGAACCAAGAACTGATCACCCCAATCCACAAAAGTGGAGACAAATTTGACCCCAATAACTACCGTGGGATATGCGTCAACAGCAACCTTGGGAAAATCCTCTGCATTATCATAAACAGAAGACTTGTACATTTCCTCAGTGAAAACAATGTATTGAGATAATGTCAAATTGTCTTTTTACCAAATTACCGTACCACAGACCACGTATTCACCCTGCACACCCTAATTCACAAACAAACAAACCAAAACCAAGTCTTCTCATGCTTCGTTGATTTCATGTTTTTTTTCTTCTATTTGGCACGAGGGCCTGGTGCACAAATTGATGGAAAGTGGTGTTGGGGAAAATATATACAACATTGTAAAATCCATGTACACAAACAACAAGTGTGCGGTTAAAATTAGCCAAAAACACACATTTCTTTCCACAGTCCTGGGCCCCGGTCTGACAGAATCTGTGCAGAAGATCTAGGTGTTGCTGTAGGCCCTCCTTGGTTGGGGACAGAAGCACCAGATCATCAGCAAACAGTAGACATTTGACTTCAGATTCTAGTAGGGTGAGGCCGGGTGCTGCAGACTGTTCTAGTGCCCTCTCCAATTAGCATAAGCTGCATCCCTGTTTTACCCCCCAGCCCTGTGGAAAGAAATGTGTGTAAATCTCAGTAAGACAAAAATAATGGTGTTCCTAAAAAAGGTCCAGTTGCCAGGACCACAAATACAAAATCCATCTAGACATCGTTGCCCTAGAGCACACAAAAAACTATACATACCTCGGCTTAAACATCAGCGCCACAGGTAACTTCCACAAAGCTGTGAACGATCTGAGAAGGCAAGAAGGGCCTTCTATGCCATCAAAAGGAACATAAAATTCGACATACCAATTAGGATCTGGCTAAAAATACTTGAATCAGTTATAGAACCCATTGCCATTTATGGTTGTGAGGTCTGGGGTCCGCTCACCAACCAAGAATTCACAAAATGGGACAAACACCAAATTGAGACTCTGAATGCAGAATTCTGCAAAAATATCCTCTGTGTTCAACGTGAAACACCAAATAATGCATGCAGAGAAAAATTTGGCTGATATCCACAAATGATCAAAACCCAGAAAAGAGCTGTTAAGGCTCAAAGTCTTCCTGCCATTGTCTTTGTTTCTAGATTTTCTTCCCTAAGTAGTTAAACTGTACTGTGTGTTTTAAACTGTAGTACTGTGTGTTTTAAACTGTAGTACTGTGTGTTTTAAACTGTAGTACTGTGTGTTTTAAACTGCAGTACTGTGTGTTTTAACCTGTAGTGCTGTGTGTTTTAAAATGTAGTACTGTGAGTTTTAAACTGTAGTACTGTGTGTTTTAAACTGCAGTACTGTGTGTTTTAACCTGTAGTACTGTGTGTTTTAAACTGTAGTACTGTGTGTTTTACGTGTAAATGTGTCTGAAACTTTGTGTGCTGCTATTTTGGCCAGGTGTCTCTGGGAATCTCAATGATAGTAACCTGGTAAAATAAAATAAATATTGGCTGACTGGTGTGAGAAGAAATAAAGAGACAATAAGAACAACTTGAAAAGTTTCTGGTAAAACTGGAAATGTCTCCCACAGGAAATGTCTCCCACATGAAATGTCTCCCACATGAAAAGTCTCCCACAGGAAATGTCTCCCACATGAAATGTAGTCGACAGGAAATGTCTCCCACAGGAAATCTCTCCCACAGGAAATGTTGTCGACAGGAAATGTATCCCACAGGATGTGTCTCCCACAGGAAATGTCTCCCACAGGAAGTGTCTCCCACAGGAAATGTCTCCCACTGGAAATGTCTCCCACAGGAAATGTCGTTGACAGGAAGTGTCTCCCACAGGAAATGTCTCCCACAGGAAATGTCTCCCACAGGAAATGTCTCCCACAGGAAATGTCTCCCACAGGAAATGTCTCCCACAGG
>QNTS01004276.1:72242-99243 GCA_003317085.1 Hucho hucho | reverse complement strand
TCCCTATAGATCAGTGGGAAAACCTTACAGTAGTCCCTATAGATCAGTGGGAAAACCCTACAGTACTCCCTATAGATCTATAGATCAGTGGGAAAACCTTACAATATCTCAGAATACTCTTAATCATTTCACATTCTTGGGAAGAACCAAAAAAACACAAATTGTGCTCAATCTGTTTGCTACCAGTAGAGTCTGCAAAACGTCAGTTTCTCTCCAGAAGTATTTTCTGATGAAACTGAAAGAGCCTAATACGCCTAACTGATGTGGTCTGTCACAGTGGCTGAACAGATTACGACTAAACAGTGGCATTATTTTGGGGTTTGGCAGGCCTGGCAGTCACCATTATATTTAGTCTGAGTAGCAGTAGTAGCTAGAAAAGCATGTAACCTATGGGTTAAAGACTTAGATATGTTAGAGAAGTCATTGTACAATGCACAGTCCCATTTTAAAATAACAACAATGTTCAATGCTTAATGAACCCTTTATAAGGCCTATATAGATTCTTAACAAGTGCATCCATACTACTAGTTAGGCCTATGTAAAATGTTTATAACTGGTACTTACACTGTAGCTATGTCTTCTCTCAACTCTATTATAGGCTACAATTGTCTGTCTTCTCTCAACTCTATTATAGGCTACAATTGTCTGTCTTCTCTAAACTCTATTGTAGGCTACAATTGTCTGTCTTCTATAAACTCTATTATAGGCTACAATTGTCTGTCTTCTCTAAACTAAAGCATGGGTGAGCTGAGATCAGACTGTTGCAGAGAGAGGGAGAGCATTAAAAAGTATTTTAGGAGTCGTGAGGCAATAAGGTTTCTCCATATAACCAGGTTAGAATCGATGGGTCTGAGAGGAGATGTGTATCAGGCAGCAGGAAGGGATGCTCAACAAGCAATATAGCCTTTTATTACACTATTATAGAAACCAAGATGGAGAAAGACCTAGGGTTGCATCCCACAATGACACCCTATTCCCTATTATTTAGTGCACTACTTTTGACCAGGGTCCAGAAAGATTACACTATGTAGGGAATAGGGTGCCATGTAGGACATCACCCAAGATGGACACCCTGGAGAAATAAATATCAAAGCTACGGGTCTGGTTAAGAACAAGTAGTTCTACATCAGAAAGTGTTTTCCAAGAGAAACATTAGTCACAATGTTCTCTGGGAAAATGTGTTGATTTGAGATGAGCTTCCTGGGGGTGAAGACAGTCACAGACTAGGAAATGCCTAGTGGTACTGGTGAGTAATGACTAGGCTATAACCCTTGACCCTGATACTGACATTCATGACAATAGGACAGTAGTAGTCCCTTATTTGGACTGACTGATTTATAAAGAGACAGATTTGGATTTAAACTTTATTTCTACCCAGTCATTTCTGACAATCTCGTCCACTCACATATTATCCTACTGCAGCGGTCACCAACATAAACCACCCTAAAATGATGTCTTCTTGTCAACACACAAATAGCCTTATACTACGGGACAATCTAAAATAGCATCTAGATACGACACCAGGCTAGTGCTCGACCATGTCTGTTTCTGGTGGATATGATTGGCTAAATCCCCTAACCAGAGTGTGATTTGCGTAATAGTTCCAGAACTGCTACACTACCTGTTGATAGAGTAGCTATCATAGACCAAGAACATGGAAGAGTCATTAAAATACTGCCATCTTATTAATTAATTATGTGTGTGTGTTGTTAGTAAACCTATAGTGCAACTATACTCACTGAAGACCCAGCCCAGAAAGGGCATGAGTTTCGGATGGGTGGAGAGTTACTGAGGGAGAGAGCTCCGAAGGAGAGCGCGACCATGGAGCAGCCGAGAACCAGCTGCAGTAATCCGAGGGAGAGCAGCGGGCGGCCGGGGAGCAGCGCTGGGAGTAGCCTCGACTGAGAACCAGGCATGCGAGAGGCAGATATGCAGCGGGGCGGCCGGCTCCTGAACGTCGGGTCTGCCAACTGAGAGGCCAACGGAACCCTGGTTACAGGGCAACACGATCCGGGGAGAACTACCGGGAGAGACATTGGAGACGCGCGAGCAGAGAAAGGACAGCAAACTAACGAACGTGGATCGAACGTGAACTCCAAGCGAGGAGGCGGTTGATCATGTTAGTTTTGTTCCCAAATTAAAGCGGAGATCTGTCAGTTGAGTTCGTGGATCTTAGCGTCATTACGCATGGTCGTTTCGAGGTGGCTGAGTTTGAAGTTTTAAAATAACTGCTCTCTGTGACCAGGGCTAGGATTGCGTTTCACATATTTTGGCAGAGGCACAAGAAGGGCGGTGAAGGGGAGGCGGGGGGGTGCGTGGGAATAGGCCACACATCCCCGACCCCGACTGTCATGACCAAGTGTTGAGGGCGGAGAGGAGATATTTTGCTGTCAAATGAATCAATGATTTCATTCTTACTTCTGCAGGTAGATTTTATTTTGAGTCAGGCCGTTGTCATTATTTGTACGGAAAATTAATTGATAAAGGAGATTCATTAGGCTACGTCTTATTAATTGTGTTTTGATAACAACTTAACTGAATAAAATGTAAACTTATAAAAACGACATTATCTCTCCAGATGATTGCTTTGATGTCGATGCTTTCATACAGGATGTTAACTAAACACATTGCTCATCCATATATTTATATGTATATATTAATATTAATTTCTTTACTTAGATATGTGCGTATTAGGTAGTTGTTGTGGAATTGTTCGATTACATGTTAGATATTGCTGCAAGCATTTTTCGCTACACTCGCAATAACATCTGCTAACCATGTGTATGTGACCAATAACATTTGATTTGATCTAATCTCACAGTCCCCTACCCTTACAGAGCAACCTTTGATGAGATGACTGTCTGTAATATATGTAACCTTTTTACACTCACAACGCTAATGTTAACAGTAGCTGAAGTTCTGGTGAAAGAACGTATTAAGATTAGGATCATTTTATTGGTCAATTGCACACAAGGTCCAACCGAAATTTGACTTCCGCTTTAAACCTAAACCCTCTGAAAGACACATACATACATACATACATACATACATACATACATACATACATACATACATACACTATATAAAAGTATACAGTCACCCCTTCAAATTAGTGGATTGGGCTATTTCAGCCACACAAGTTGCTGACAGGTGTATAAAATCTAGCACACAGCCATGCAATCTCCATAGACAAACAGTTGAAGTCGGAAGTTTACATACACCTTAGCCAAATACATTTAAACTCAGTTTTTCACAATTCCTGACATTTATTCCTGGTAAAAATTCCCTGTCTTAGGTCAGTTAGGATCACCACTTTATTTTAAAGAATGTGAAATGTTAGAATAATAGTAGAGAGAGTGATTTATTTCAGCTTTTATTTATTTCATCACATTCCCAGTGGGTCAGAAGTTTTCATGCACTCAATTAGTATTTGGTAGCATTGCCTTTAAATTGTTTAACTTGGGTCAAACTTTTCGGGTAGCCTTCCACAAGCTTCCCACAATAAGTTGGGTGAATTTTGGCCCATTCCTCCTGACAGAGCTGCTGTAACTGAGTCAGGTTTGTAGGCCTCCTTGCTCGCACACGCTTTTTCAGTTCTGCCCACACATTTTCTATAGGATTGAGGTCAGGGCTTTGTGATGGCCACTCCAATACCTTGACTTTGTTGTCCTTAAGCCATTTTGCCACAACTTTGGAAGTATGCTTGAGGTCATTGTCCATTTGGAAGACCTATTTGCGACCAAGCTTAAACTTCCTGACTGATGTCTTGAGATGTTGCTTCAATATATCCAAATAATTTCCCTTCTAATGATGCCATCTATTTTGTGAAGTGCATCAGTCCCTCCTGCAGCAAAGCACCCCCACAACATGATGCTGACACCCCCGTGCTTCACGGTTGGGATGGTGTTCTTCGGCTTGCAAGCCTCCCCCTTTTTCCTCCAAACATAACGATGATCATTATGGCCAAACAGTTCTATTTTTGTTTCATCAGAGGACATTTCTCCAAAAAGTACAATCTTTGTCCCCATGTGCAGTTGCAAACCGTAGTCTGACTTTTTTTATGGCGGTTTTGGAGCAGTGGTATCTTCCTTGCTGAGCGGCCTTTCAGGTTATGTCAATATAAGACTCGTTTTACTGTGGATATAGACACTTTTGTACCTGTTTCCTCCAGCATCTTCACAAGGTCCTTTGCTGTTGTTCTGGGATTGATTTGCACTTTTCGCACCAAGTTACGTTTATCTCCAGGAGACAGAACGCGTCTCCTTCCTGAGCGGTATGACGGCTGCGTGGTCCCATGGTGTTTATACTTGCGTACTATTGTTTGTACAGATTAACGTGGTACCTTCAGGTGTTCGGAAATTGCTCCCAAGGATGAACCAGACTTGTGGAGGTCTACAATTATTTTTCTGAGGTCTTGGCTGATTTATTTTGATTTTCCCATGATGTCAAGCAAAGAGGCACTGAGTTTGAAGGTAAGCCTTGAAATACATCCTCAGGTACACCTCCAATTGACTCAAATGATGTCAATTAGCCTATCAGAAGCTTATAAAGCCATTTTCTGGAATTTTCCAAGCTGTTTAAAGGCACAGTCAACTTAGTGTATGACCCACTGGAATTGTGATACAGTGAATTATAAGTGAAATAATCTGTCTGTTAACAATTGTTGGAAAAATGACTTGTGTCATGCACAAAGTAGATGTCCTAACCGACTTGCCAAAACTATAGTTGTTAACAAGAAATTTGGGGAGTGGTTGAAAAATGATTTTTTTTTACTCCAACCTAAGTGTATGTAAACTTCCGACTTCAACTGTACATTGGCAGTAAAATGGCTTTACTGAAGAGCTCAGTGACTTTCAACATGGCACCGTCATAGGATGCCACCTTTCCAACAAGTCAGTTCATCAAATTTCTGCCCTGCTAGAGCTGCCCTGGTCAACTGTAAGGGCTGTTATTGTGAAGTGTAAACGTTTAGGAGCAACAACAGCTCAGCCACGAAGTGGTAGCCCACACAAGCTCACAGAATGGGACCGCCGAGTGCTGAAGCCCGTAGCGCATAAAAATCGTCTGTCCTCGGTTGCAACACTCACTATCGAGTTCCAAACTGCCTCTGGAAGCAACGTCAGCACAAGAACTGTTCGTCTGGAGCTTCATGAAATGGATTTCCATGACCGAGCAGCCGCAAACAAGCCTAAGATTACCATGCACAATGCTAAGCGTCGGATGGAGTGGTGTAAAGCTCGCCGCCATTGGAACAGTGGAAACGCGTTCTCTGGAGCGATGAATCACGCTTTACCATCTAGCAGTCCGACGGACCAATCTGGGTTTAGCGGATGCCAGGAGAACGTTACCTGCCCAAATGCATAGTGCCAAGTGTAAAGTTTGGTGGAGGAGGAATAATGGTCTGGGGCTGTTTTTCATGATTCGGGAAATCGTAACGCTACAGCATACAATGACATTCTAGATT
Organism: Hucho hucho; assembly: GCA_003317085.1. NCBI lineage: Eukaryota > Metazoa > Chordata > Actinopteri > Salmoniformes > Salmonidae > Hucho > Hucho hucho. The sequence continues at coordinate 93,779 of QNTS01004276.1, read as the reverse complement.
ATTCAGTGCTTCCAACTTTGTGGCAACAGTTTGGGGAAGGCCCTTTCCTGTTTCAGCATGACAATGCCCCATGCACAAAGCGAGGTCCATACAGAAATGATTTGTCAAGATCGGTGTGGAAGAACTTGATTGACCTGCACAGAGTCCTGACCTCAACTCTATCATCAAACACATTTGGGATGAATTGGAACGCCAACTGCGAGCCAGGCCTAATCGCCCAACGTCAGTGCCCAACCTCACAAATGCTCTGATGGCTGAATGGCAGCCATCAGAGTCCCCGCAGGGAGAGCAGCGGGCGGCCGGTGAGCAGCGCTGGGAGTAGCCTCGACTGAGAACCAGGCATGCGAGAGGCAGATATGCAGCGGGGCGGCCAGAGTCCCCGCAGCAATGTTCCAACATCTAGTGTAAAGCCTTCCCAGAAGTGTGGAGGCTGTTATAGCAGCAAACGGGGGAACAACTCCATATTAATGCCCATGGTTTTGGAATGAGATGTTTGACGAGCAGGTGTCTAAATACTTTTGGTCATGTAGTGTACATACAGTCGTGGCCAAAAGTTTTGAGAATGACACAAATATTAATTTTCACAAAGTCTGCTGCCTCAGTTTGTATGATGGCAATTTGTATATACTCCAGAATGTCATGAAGAGTGATCAGATGAATGGCAATTAATTGCAAAGTCCCTCTTTGCCATGCAAATGAACTGAATCCCCTAAAAAGCATTTCCACTGCATTTCAGCCCTGCCACAAAAGGACCAGCTGACATCATGTCAGTGATTCTCTCATTAACACAGGTGTGAGTGTTGTCGAGGACAAGGCTGGAGATCACTCTATCATGCTGATTGAGTTCGAATAACAGACTGGAAGCTTCAAAAGGAGGGTGGTGCTTGGAATCATTGTTCTTCCTCTGTCACCCATGGTTACCTGCAAGGAAACACGTGCCGTCATCATTGCTTTGCACAAAAAGGGCTTCACAGGCAAGGATATTGCTGCCAGTAAGATTGCACCTAAATTAACCATTTATCGGATCATCAAGAACTTCAAGGAGAGCGGTTCAATTGTTGTGAAGAAGGCTTCAGGGCACCCAAGAAAGTCCAGCAAGCGCCAGGACCGTCTCCTGAAGTTGATTCAGTTGCGGGATCGGGGCACCACCAATACAGAGCTTGCTCAGGAATGGCAGCAGGCAGGTGTGAGTGCATCTGCACGCACAGTGAGGCGAAGACTTTTGGAGGATGGCCTGGTGTCAAGAAGGGCAGCAAAGAAGCCACTTCTCTCCAGGAAAAACACCAGGGACAGACTGAGATTCTGCAAAAGGTACAGGGATTGGACTGCTGAGGACTGGGGTAAAGTCATTTTCTCTGAGGGGCATCCGGAAAAAAGCTTGTCCGGAGAAGACAAGGTGAGCGCTACCATCAGTCCTGTGTCATGCCTACAGTAAAGCATCCTGAGACCACTCTTGTGTGGGGTTGCTTCTCAGCCAAGGGAGTGGGCTCACTCACAATTCAGTGAGTGAGCCAGAAGGCAAAAGTGATAACTAAGTGGCTCGGGGAACAAAACATTGATATTTTGGGTCCATGGCCAGGAAACTCCCCAGACCTTAATCCCATTGAGAACTTGTGGTCAATCCTCAAGAGGCGGGTGGACAAACAAAAACCCACAAATTCTGACAAACTCCAAGCATTGATTATGCAAGAATGGGCTGCCATCAGTCAGGATGTGGCCCAGAAGGTAATTGACAGCATGCCAGGGCAGATTGCAGAGGTCTTGAAAAAGAAGGGTCAACACTGCAAATATTGACTCTGCATCAACTTCATGTAATTGTCAATAAAAGCCTTTGACACTTATGAAATGCTTGTAATTATACTTCAGTATTCCATAGTAACATCTGACAAAAATATCTAAAGACACTGAAGCAGCAAACTTTGTGGAAATTAATATTTGTGTCATTCTCAAAACTTTTGGCCATGACTGTACACACATACAGACATACAGGACCAAGCAAACGTTTGGACACACCTACTCATTCAAGGGTTTTTCTTTATTTTTACTATTTTCTACATTGTTGAATAAAAGTGAAAACATAAAAACTATGAAATAACACATATGGAATCATGTACTAAAGAAAAAGTGTTAAGCAAATCAAAATATATTTATATTTGAGAAATGTCAAAGTAGCCACCCTTTGCCTTGATGACAGCTTTGCAAATTCTTGGCATTCTCTCAACCAGAGTTCCTCTGTCCAGTGTCTGTGTTCTTTTGCCCATCTGACCAGTCTGAGATATAGCTTTTTTTGCAACTCTGCCTAAAAGGCCAGCATCCCGTAGTCACCTCTTCACTGTTGACATTGAGACTGGTGTTTTGCGGGTACTATTTAATGAGGCTGCCAGTTGAGGACTTGTGAAGCGTCTGTTTCTCAAACTAGACACTGTAATGTACTTGTCCTCTTGCTCAGTTGTGCACCGGGGCCTCCCACTCCTCATTCTATTCTGGTTTGAGCCAGTTTGCGCTGTTCTGTGAAGGGAGTAGTACACAGCGTTGTACGAGATCTTCAGTTTCTTGACAATATCTCGCATGGAATAGCCTTCATTTCTCAGAACAAGAATAGACTGACGAGTTTCAGAAGAAAGGCCTTTGTTTCTGGCCATTTTGAGCCTGTAATCAAACCCACAAATGCTGATGCTCCCAGACACTCAATTAGTCTAAAGAAGGACAGTTTTATTGCTTCTTTAATAAGAACAACAGTTTTCAGCTGTGCTAACATAATTGCAAAAGGGTTTTCTAATGATCAATTAGCCTTTTAAAATTATAAACTTTGATTGACTAACAGAACGTGCCATTGGAACACAGGAGTGATGGTTGCTGATAATACGGCTATGTAGATATTCCATAAAAAAATCTGCCGTTTCCAGGTACAATAGTCATTTACAACATTAACAATGTCTACACTATATTTCCGATCAATTTGATGTTATTTTAATGGACAAAAAAATTGCTTTTCTTTCAAAAACAAGGACATTTCTAAGTGACCCCAAATTTTTGAACGGTAGTGTATATACTGTATATCTATTTTATATACACACACTGAAAGTACGCTGAGTATACTAAACATTAGGAACACCTTTCTAATATTGAGTTGACCCTCTTTTGTCTCCAGAACATCCTCCATTTGTCAGGGAATGGACTCGAAAGCGTTCCACAGGACTCCAATGCTTCCCACTGTTGTGTCAAGTTGGCTGGATGTCCTTTGGGTGGTGGACTATTCTTGATACACACGGGAAACTGTTGAATGTGAAAAACCCAACAGTGTTGCAGTTCTTGACACAGTCAAACCGGTGCGCCTGGCACCTACTACCATATCCCGTTCAAAGACACTTAAATATTTAGTCTTGCCCATTCACCCTCTGAATGGCATACATACACAATCCATGTCTCAATTGTCTCAAGGCTTAAAAATCCGTCTTTAATCTTTCTTTCTTTAGTCTCCTCCTCTTCATATACACTGATTGAAGTGGATTTAACAAGTGATATCAATAAGGGATCATAGCTTTCACCTGGATTCACCTGGTCAGTCTGTCGAGCAGGTGTTCCTAAAGTTTTGTACACTCAGTGTATATACAGTGCCTTCAGAAAGTATTCATACCCCTTGACTTATTCCACATTCTGTTGTGTTACAGCCAGAATTCAAAATGGATTAAATATATTTTTTAAATCTCACCCATCTACACACAATACCCCATACTGACAAAGTGAACACTTGTTTTTTTTAGCAAATTTATTGAAAATGAAATATTCACACCTCTGAGTCAATACTTTGTAGATTTACCTTTGGCAGCGATTACAGCTGTGAGTCTGTCTGGGTAAGTCTCTAAGATCTGGATTGTGAAACACTTTCCTTTTTATTTATTTTTTATTCTTCAAGCTCTGTCAAATTGGTTGTTGATCATTGCTAGACAACCATTTTCAGGTCTTGCCATAGAATTTCAAAGCAGATTTAAGTCAAAACTGTAACTCGGCCACTCATTCACTCATTCACTTGGTAAGCAACTGTGCTTAGCTCCATTCCGTTTATTTCTTATGTTGAAAAACTCCCCATTCCTTAACAATTACAAGCATACCCATAACATGCAGCCACCACTATGCTTGAAAATATGGAGAGTGATACTCAGTAATGTGTTGTATTGGATTGGCCCCAAACATAACACTTTGTATTTAGGACAAGAAGTTAATTGCTTTGTCCATTTTTTTGCAGTATTACTTTAGTGCCTTGTTGCAAACAGGATGCATGTTTTGGAATATGTTTATTCTGTACAGGCTTCCTTCTTTTCACTCTGTGAATTAGGTTAGTATTATGGGATAACTACAGTATTGTTGATCCATCCTCAGTTTTCTCCTATCACAGCCATTAAACTCTAACTGTTACCATTGGCCTCATGGTGAAATCCCTAAGCGGTTTTCTTCCTCTCTGGCAACTGAGTTAAGAAGGACGCCTGTATATTTGTAGTGACTGGGTGTATTGATATACCATCTAAAGTGTAATTAATTACTTCACCATGCTCAAAGGGATATTCAATGTCTGCTTTTTTTATTTGTGCACATCTACCAATAGGTGCCCTTCTTTGCAAGGTATTGGAAAACCTCCCTGGTCTTTGCGGTTAAAATTCTTGTGGTTGAAATTCACTGCTCGACTGAGGAACCTTACAGATAATTGTATGTGTGGGGTAAAGAGATGAGGTAGTCATTAAAAGATCATTTTAAACACTATTATTGCCATGCAACTTATTATCTGACTTGTTAAGCAAATATTTACTCCTGAACTTATTTAGGCTTGCCATAACAAAGGGGTTGAATACTTACTGACTCAAGACATTTCAGCTTCTATTCTTTAATTAATTAGTACAAATAATTACACTGACATTATGGGGTATTGTGTGTAGGCCAGTGACAAAAGAAGCTCTATTTAATCAATTTCAAATTCAGGATGTAGCACAACAACATCTGAAAAAAAAAAAAAAGCCAATATATATATATATATATTTCTAAACTGTGTGGTTCAAGCCCTGAATGCTGATTGGCTGACATCTGTGGTATATCAGACAGTATACAACGTGCTCTAATCACGTTGGTAACCTGGTTATAATAGCAATAAGGCACCTCGGGGGGTTGTGATATATGGCCAATATACCATGGCAAAGGTCTGTGTCCAGGCACTCCGCGTTGCGTCTTGCCTAAGAACAGCCCATAGCCATGGTATATTGGCCATATACCACACCTCCTCGGGCCTTATTGCTTAAATAATATAGCAATAAGAAAGGGGTTATATATATATTAGAAACATAAACTGATGAAAATAGTTTAGTTATGGTACTATATTTTCATATATTTCACAATGCTACATTGTGTCTGTGATATGGAACACGAACAGAAGGGGTTCCAAACAGACGGTTAGGAGAAATCTCGACAGACCTTCAGAGACAAATAGTTTTCCACTTCAGTGTATTTCAGGATATTCTGATGATAAAACCTTTCCTTTTTAAAAAAAAGCATCTAGACTAAGAGGTTGTAAATCCTTGCTCTCAACAGCCAGAATGCAGATTAAGTTTGGCATAATGTAATTGAAAAACAAGCCTTGATGGCTGTTTTTACCAAATTACATAATTAGATTCCAGTGTTACCGACTAGAACTCTTCAAGGTCATGAACAGTCTAGGCTAAACATCATCTGGACTGCTGTGTTGTGCCATCTCGCCCTCTCTCTGCATCGACACTGGCACAGATAATACATTTCTCCAGGGAATTCAAAGGTTATCACAGAAGCTACATTGTACAGCTACGTCAAGGTTTCAATTCCCAGAGGATTTTTAATTTTATTTATTTTGATTTAACCTTTATTTAACTAGCTAAGTCAGATAAGAACAAATTCTTCTTTACAATGACGGCCTACCAAAACGCAAAAGGCCTCCTGCGGGGACGGGGGCTTGGATTAAAAATAAAACAAATAAATAAAATATAAATATAGGACAAAACACACAGTCGTTCATAGTAAAAAATAAAAATAAACGGTTAATAGTAAAAATATATGCACTCGCTGTACTGCAGTCACTTCTGATAAAAGCATCTGCCAAATGCACATATTATTTTGTTGACATTCATCAAGATGTCTTGGTCTAGTAGATTAAAGTAACTTTTATATTGATCCATTGAAGCAGTGGTGTTCTTTTTCTGTTTTGCAACCTCTGGTTTTTGAAGTGGAGGGATGGTTGACGGTAACATTTCATGGCCTCTCCTGAAGAAACGCCAGATCAAACTCCCCCTATGGTTTAGTTATGTAACTGCAGTATCAGACAGGGGACCTAGGCCTGTTAATAGCGTCTCAGACAGTGCAGGGTAATGGCTGGAATGGAATCAATAGAACAGTTTCCATGTGTTTGACTCCATTCCATTTACTCCATTCCAGCCATTACATTGGACCTGTCCTCCTATAGCTCCTCCCACCACCTGCACTGTCTGAGACGCTATTAACAGGCCTAGGTCCCCTGTCTGATACTGCAGTTACATAACTAAACCATAGGGGGAGTTTGATTTGGTGTTTCTTCAGGAGAGGCCATGAAATGTTACCGTCAACTGAAAGGAAAGGGGGATACCTAGTCAGTTATACAACTGAAAGGGAAAGGGGGATACCTAGTCAGTTATAACACTGAAAGGGAAAGGGGGATACCTAGTCAGTTGTACAACTGAAAGGGAAAGGGGGATACCTAGTCAGTTATACAACTGAAAGGGAAAGGGGGATACCTAGTCAGCTATAACACTGAAAGGGAAAGAGGGATACCTAGTCAGTTAAAACACTGAAAGGGAAAGGGGGATACCTAGTCAGTTAAAACATTGAAAGGGAAAGGGGGATACCTAGTCAGTTGTACAACTGAAAGCATTCAAATGAAATGTGTCTTCCGCATTTAACCGAACCCCTCTGAATCGAAGAGGTACGGGGGGCTGCCATAATCGACATCCAAGTCCTTGGCGCCCTGGGAACAGTGAGTTAACTGCCTTGTTCAGGGGCAGAACGACCGATGTTTACCTTGTCAGCTCAGGGGATTCGATCCAGCTCGGGGATACTGGCCAAACGCTCTAACTACTAGGCTACCATCTAGGTTCTGTCCATATAATATATTTTTCATTATGATCTAAAAGGCTAAACTGATCCTAGATCAGTACTCTTATTCTGAGATGTTTTGTGAATACAGGCCCATGTAATCTTATTCATTATTAATTTCAAGGCAAAAATGATCCTAGGTCAGTACTTAGTATACTCTGGTGGTCAGTAGTTCTACAATAGGCCTGTTTCCCATAAAGTAGGTTATGTTAGCAGGAGTAGATGATTTGCAGCTAGCCAGGGCACAATGAGTAACTAAGTGTACAACAAAATAAACACCAACCTCACAACCAGTCAAATACAAAGTGATTGTCTGGGAAGCTACAGTATAACACACAAGTACCCTTTTAACACGACTGAGCCAGCCGAGCAGAGCTGGATTGTACTGGTCAGGTTATGCATATCCACCGTAGTTGCTGGACGGTGTTGAAAAGAAAAATGTCAGAGCTAGCATAGGACGTTTTGGGTCGGCATGACCTGTCACAGTGTTTTAAAAAATCAAATATTCATTTTGGCTCAGACTTTGATGTGACGGCAGCTACATTCTAAACGTTTATCAGACAAAGCATCAGCTGGAACAAAACATATGAATTAAAATTAACCTTGAAAGGTATTCAAACTGGTTTATTCTTGGATTTGATAGGATGATGAATGGGGAAGTGGATGAGAATATTTTTGATTCCACGCTTTAAAATCCCTTAGTGCTTCAATCAATAGAGCCTTCAAATGTTTAGTTAAAAAAAATAAGACATTCTCCACTTGGTCAGTGAAAGACTGTTCATTTTATTTGGTGTTGTAAGGTGAAAGGCTCTCTCTCTCTCTCGAACTGAGATACAATCAAGCAAGTAAAAACAAGTAGAAACACCTGGACAGTGGCGCTGAGACCATAAAGGACAGAACAGACTCCAACACAGAAATTACTGACACATTTCAACCAATCACACATTGCCAACCTCACTCCTCCACCCTGAACCACCCTGATCTGGGGTGCTATTCAATCAAAACCGTGCTTCAGGTTTCTTCGGGTAAGACAAATAGCACCTTACTCTTGTGAAAGACACAGTGAACATTATGTCAATGTCCAAACATGCTTGAGGAATGTTATCGTCATCTTAACCAGGAAACCCGGAAAGCGGTTGTGATTGAATGTTGTCCCCATCTTGGCCATATCTCTGGGAGACATACAGGGCAGGACTGGTCACAGAGGGAGTCGTTGTGGAGGAAGGGACAGAGGGACAGATGGACAGCCAGTACAGTAGGGACAGAATTAAGGTTTTGGTGTCTCTTGTGCCCTGTTTTCCATAAAAGCTTGAGAGCAGCTGAGTAGTGGGGTCCAGGGGACAGGGACAAGGACATGGGCTGGGACTGGGGCGCCACGCACCGACGTCCCCAAACCTCATGTTAATCAGAAAGTAAAAGGCACTTCAAAAATCGTAAAACAAATTCCAGTGTATTATATATTACTTCTCTCTCTCTCTAAATATATATATATATATATAGATATATATATATATATATATAGAGAGAGAGAGAGAGAGAGAGAGAGAGAGAGAGAGAAAGAGAGAGAGAGAGAATATATACTGTATGTATACACACACGCATGATCATATAGGAAGGAATGCCAAGATAGGAGTATAAACACTAGACATAAGAACATACAGTTGGTGACCTTTTAAAATAGTTTGGAGGCAGCTGGTTATATTGGATATAGTACAAAGAGAAAGGAGTGAGGAGGAGAAAAAGCCACAGGTTGGAACACTTGTTAAGGTTTAAGGTTCTGGCAGAGTGAGGAGAGGGACTCGTGGCAAGAGGTTCGAGTTGCTCTGCGGTACAAACTGAAGGAGTTGCATAGGCAAGAAATAACATGGCTCGTGATTAAACATGTCACAACCCTAATAACAGCACAGAACAGTGTAACAAAATATAACAGTCTGAAACAACTCAATCAAACAAGCAAATAGAAAGAAATAGGATTAATAACAATAATAATAATAATAAAGACTGTGAGGACAGATCCATTTACTTCTTTGAAGCAAAAAAAGTGTTTTTAAGAAAAACTTAAAAGTGGGACGGCTTCCAAGTCAGCAGCAGATCAGTGTAGGGTCAGGCAAGCGGGGCGGAGCCCCAGTGGAATGGTAAGTGTGTTTGTGTGTTTGTGTGTGCATGTGTGTGTGTGTGTACGCTGAGCTGAGCTAGATGGATCAGAGCAGGACTCAGCAGTGTGTGTGTGTCTGTCTCTGTCAACCAGCCTGGTGTGTTAGAACTATAGGGTGGTAAGAGGTGGTCGGGGGTCCAGGAAAGGAGGGCCACTACAGTTTAGTGTCCTAGGATTTGTATAGGGAAGTGTGGTAGGCTGGTAGGATGCATAATAGTGCTACACTCTGGCCTCCCGAGAGGTTCAGTGATCTAAGGCACTGCATCGCAGTGCTAGAGGCGTAACTACAGACCTGGGTTCGATCCCGGGCTGTATCACAACTGGCCGTGATTGGGAGTCTCATAGACCGGCGCACAATTGGCCCAGCGTCGTCCGGGTTAAGGGAGGGTTTGGTCGTGGGGGCTCTAGTGATTCCTTGTGGCGGGCCGGGGGCCTGCAGGCTGACCTTGGTCGTCAGGTGAACGGTGTTTCCTCCGACACATTGGTGCGGCTGGCTTCCGGGTTAAGCGAGTGGGTGTTAAGAAGAGCTATTTGGCGGGTCATGATTCGGAGGACGAATGACTCGATCTTTGCCTCCAGAGCTCGTTGGGGAGTTGCAGTGATGAGACAAGATCAAAATTGGGGAGAAAAAGGGGGTAAAATATTTCTGGTTGGTGGTGTAGTCTACAGTTCAGTGTCCTGGTATTTCTGGTTGTAGGGGTGTAGTCTACAGTTCAGTGTCCTGGTATTTCTGGTTGGTGGTGTAGTCTCCAGTTCAGTGTCCTGGAATTACTGGTTGTAGAGGTGTAGTCTACGGTTCAGTGTCCTGGTATTTCTGGTTGGTGGTGTAGTCTACAGTTCAGTGTCCTGGTATTTCTGGTTGTAGGGGTGTAGTCTGCAGTTCAGTTTCCTGGTATTTCCGGTTGTAGGGGTGTAGTCTACAGTTCAGTGTCCTGGTATTTATGGTTGGTGGTGTAGTCTCCAGTTCAGTGTCCTGGTATTTCTGGTTGATGGTGTAGTCTACAGTTCAGTGTCCTGGTATTTCTGGTTGTGGGGTGTAGTCTCCAGTTCAGTGTCCTGTTATTTCTGGTTGATGGTGTAGTCTACAGTTCAGTGTCCTGGTATTTCTGATTGTAGTGGTGTAGTCTACAGTTCAGTGTCCTGATATTTCTGGTTGTCGGGGTGTAGTCTACAGTTCAGTGTCCTGGTATTTCTGGTTGTTGACCTGGTAGTAGCCTCTCTTGGTGTGTTCGGCCAGCTGGCGTCGGTACTCTTCCTCCTCATCGCTGAGGTAGAACCCACGGCTCTCAGAGTACGGTAGCTTGGAGGGAGGGGTCTGGGGCTCAGGATGCGAGCTGGAACTGAACCCACAGACAGGCACACAGACACACACACAGGACAGGTTAATATCCAGCTGAAGGTGTTCAACTTCCAAATACACTCACAATAGAATTCAGTAAAAATCCACACATGTAGATGAATATAGAGTAACAACAGTAGGTAGACAGCAGTAACCCATCACAACACTCACAGGCTAAAAACACTCCCATGTTGTGCTCCTACCCTATAGGCTGAGGCCGGCTGTGGTCCAGTTTCTGGGTCTTCAGGGGGACAGCATAGATGTCTGGGTGCTTCTGAGCTATCTCCAACTGGTGGGAGGAGACAGAGAGATATGAAATATGATGCTGTGATGGCAACACATAGACTGCAAACACACCCACCCACCAACCCCCTCACCGTGTCCCCTCTCCCTCACCCTGGCGTTCTGTGCCTCCTGCAGCTCCAGCATCCTCTGAGCTCGTGCAAAGTGGTCCATCTTCTCAAAGGCCTTGACCTTTCCCAGGAATGACTTGAGGCTGGGGTCCTCAGGGTTCTCCTCTGGTTCCTCCGGGCCCATAGGGGCCACTGTGACTGGGGCTGTGCTGCTGGTGGTGTCCTGGGTATTATAGAAGGGTTTGAGGGCTACGGGGGGCTGCAGTGCCAGGGGCTTGGCCTTGCCGAAGGAGTTGAGGGAGCGTGGGAGAGGAGGGGGGTCGTTGCTGGCAGGGCTAGAGGAGTGGGAGTCGTAGCCACGGCTGGGGGGGGGGTCGTACGCCCCTACCACCCCCCTGGGATGGACTACCTCGTCCCTGAACACCAGCTTCACCTTGAGGGGAAAGGAAGGGAGAGGTGGAGAGAGGGGAGGGGGTCCAGCATAGAATTAGAATGAATCAAATCATTTTTGATTTGATTCAATTAAATCATTCTATTTCTATGGGGACCAGACAGGGTCAGTCACATACGCACAACTCAAACCTTTGTGTAGGTGAATACTAGATTTCTGACTAGAAACATTTAAGTGATGGCTTGAAGAAATGATCCTTCCTTTAGACTTCCACCCTCACTAAGTCACTGTTAATTTAAAACAGGTAAGAAGCCTCTGGGTATAGTCTCAGAGCAATGGTGAATACGACATTTTGACAAAGACGACACCGACTAAACCACAGACATCTATTTCTCTACAACATGCTCAAGAGTTCAGAACACAGGTAGAGTAATCTAGAAGATCTGCTCAACGGACTGTGAGGTTTCAGCCCCTGAGGTCGTAGGCCCTTTCAGTTCTATCACCACAGGGAGTTCTGGGAGTCACTTTATGCTAAATTAGGTACAAGCGTTGAAGCTGCCGTTGGAGGAATCCGAGCCACGGCGTGCGTGATTTCTCCAGATCAGATCATTCTTCAGAGGGAAGGGGAGTTTGCTCCTTCTCGTTGAGTTCAAGAGCTAAGCGGGGAGTCAGTAAGTTGACAAAAATGGTACAAGTGCAATGTGGCTAAACACAGACTGGCCTGACTGACCAATGACATGGAACACATGAGTGGAGAGAGAGGCATGAAATATGTAATGATAGTTCCACAAATAATTTATGACAGAGTTCAGTACAGAGTCAAGCGTGTGTGTGTGTGTACTGTGTGTACTGTGTGTGTACTGTGTGTGTATGGTGTGTGTGTGTGTATTGTGTGTGTACTGTGTGTGTGTAGTGTGTGTGTACTGTGTGTACTGTGTGTGTACTGTGTGTGTACTGTGTGTACTGTGTGTGTGTACTGTGTGTGCACTGTGTGTGTGTGTACTGTGTGTGTGTACTGTGTGTGTGTGTGTACTGTGTGTACGTGTCTCACCTTGGGGGGGTCAGGTACCTCCCTGCTGCACACCCTCCTGACGCCACCACGGATATCTGGACTGCACCTGCGCAGTATCTGACCCCACACACACAAAAATATTTTAAGATTCTTGAACAGCCATACAAAATCATACCTTTAATAAGTAAACTCTGCCAGTGTTTCCAGTTTGTTTCTAATTACTAAAGTACTGTACTAGAGAGAACCTTGACACAGGCCTTTGGGTCCACTATTATCATAGTGCTGACTAGCCTCTATTTAATAAACAAATGTTTTGCTAAATTAAATTGGACACATTGGGTTCCTGAAACAGCCCAAATAAATGCTAACCAGATGGTATTGATTCGGGTCACATAGGCATAGACTGGACTTGAGACAGATTTCATAGGTGTAATGACGTGTTTCAACTGTAGAGGGCAGAAGAGATTCTTACAGCTCTCCTTAGACTAGCGGCTGTGAAGTTAGGACATCACAATCTTCTCTGAAGTGGTTTGCATCTGAGTGTGTGTGTGTGTCGCCGTGTGTCTCTAACCTCCTCTGCCAGCACGGGCTCAGAGGAGCGGCTGATAGCCGACACCGGCAGTTGATCGGCCGATTCATTGTCCAGCTCATTATCCGTGTAAGCCCCGCCCTCGTCCGCCGTGTCATCGTAGTCGCTGGCCAGTCGGCTGTCCATGCTCAGGTAGTCGGCCGACATGGCTGACAGGTAGGACATGCGGTCGTCGTGGAGATCAAGGTCCGTCCCCGTGCCGTCCAGCTAAAAGAGACACATGATGGATCTTGGTGTACAGACAGGAAGCAGAAACACAAAGAAAACACAAAGAAAGAAAGAAGAACCGAGCTGTAGAGCACCAGAAGGATTCACAGAGAGTATGCTCACAACACAGGACAACACAGGAAATATAGAGGGAACAACTTATGACTATCTGACAGGGGATAGAAAAGGAATGTATCACTATTTTAAAGGGGATAGAAAAGGAAGTTATTACTATCTTAAAGGGGATAGAAAAGGAATGTATCACTATTTTAAAGGGGATAGAAAAGGAAGTTATTACTATCTTAAAGGGGATAGAAAAGGCTGAGGTATAGTATTAAGTGAAAGAGTTAAGATGGACAAGTACACAAATGTTTATAGAAATCGTAGAGCATTGAAGTATTCAGTAAGACTATTCTACTGAACATGATTGATAATGTGGATAATAGTGGTGTATAGAAGAGGATAGGAGTAGAGAATAGTAGACTATAGTGTATAGTTTAGTAGAGTAAAGTATAGTAGACAATAGCGTATAGTTTAGTAGAATATAGTAGACTATAGTGTATAGTTTAGTAGAGTAAAGTACAGTAGACTATAGTGTATAGTTTAGCATAGTATAGTAGACTATAGTGTATAGCTTAGCACAGTATAGTATAGTAGACTAAAGTGTATAGTTTATCACAGTAGAGTATAGTAGACAATAGTGTATAGTTTAGTAGAGTATAGTATAGTAGACTATAGTNGTTGAAATAAGACAGACAGGAGCCCAGTCTACAATGGTCAAAGGTAAGTGTTTAATTCACGCGAGAGCTCTGATCTTAAAAGGTGTACACAGTCTTTTATATGGTACAATGTTGAAATACAAAAAATACAAAGGCCCCACCATATTCCCCACCCTTTCCAGGAAATAGTGTTTTCCCACAGTACCCATTCATTCCTTATCACAATCTTTGCAACATAAGTCAACCTTGGACAGCTCCTAACCGTCCCTCCCGTCCCTAGGACCAGAAGCCTTCCCACATATGTCTGATTAGAACTAAGAATGCTTTGTTCTCACAGATACTCCCTAGGTCAAGTTGTACCAGCCTGTTCCACTCTCCACAATATTCATTTATAGACACACACACATTAATTGGACTACCATTTTGTCTTATAACCCTATCTCTATTGCATACATTTTCAGAATGGAATATTCTTAGATGTACAAACATTTAGTCATTAAACATAACATCTATAACACCTTTCCCCTGCACTGCACTGTGGGTGGTAGGGAGGGAGAGAGAGGAAAGAGAGAGAGACGAGAGATGTGATTAAAATCCCATGGCTTAGTTTGAAAAATCATCCTCTTCTTTAAACTGTTTAAAGACAGTTAATAGATAACAAGATAAATCTTGCTGGAGAGTCAACTCCTTGGTTAAACCCAAATGTTGTTGAGCAATGGCAGGCTATGCTATGCATTGGACTGGATTCTTCTGGTCTCTGTAGAGGAAGCAGATCAGACAAGCCATATGTTCAATAAGCACCAACTGTAGATGAACAATATGGAGATGGCTGTACTGTACTGCTGTAATGAGCAGCATGTTGCCATGGAGACGGTTGTTGTCTGTAGTATATTATTATGATGGCGTCCATTACTCTGTCCACTTTTACAACCTGGATCAAACTTTATGCTCTGACAGACAGACAGTGGACATGATTCCTTCCAGATACCATGTGGATCATCTCTCTCCCTCTCTCTTCTGTCTTCCCCCCTGTCTTCCCCCCCTGTTCTTCTCCCTATTTCAACCCCTATCTCTCTCCCTCTCTCTTCTGTCCTCCCCCCTGTTCTTCTCCCTATTTCAACCCCTCTCTTTCCCTCTCTCCTGTTCTCTAACCAAAAACAATGTTCTTCCCATGTCCCGCTACCTCCTAATATAACACCAACACTCCTGAATTAGACTCTACCCCTGTCCCAAAGACAGTCTCCTAACATCAACACTCCTGAATTAGACTCTACCCCTGTCCCAAAGACAGTCTCCTAACATCAACACTCCTGAGCTAGACTACCCCTGTCACAAAGACAGTCTCCTAACACCAACACTCCTGAATTAGACTCTACCCCTGTCCCAAAGACAGTCTCCTAACATCAACACTCCTGAGTGAGTTATACTGGTCTCCTCAGAAAAGGCCTCAGAGTGATCCTGGAACTGTAAACAGCTCCACATGTTAGGGCCAAGGAGTAAATGAAAAGATATTGCATTGCACTGCAGTGTTCCAAGCTGGACAATAGAAGATGGACTCTCTTGGAATAATAAACATCTTTGTTTCAGCATAAAACTTTTCATTTTTTAACCGTAACTGTTTGTCATATTCTAACATCTGAATAAAACAGTTTAAAATATGGAAATAATCACTGGATTGAATGTCTAAATCTTAAAGCTAAACATGCCTGTTTGGTTGGCTTGGAGCCTAATCCTAGTCTGTCTGACCAGAGCTGGCTGACTCATCTAAGTGTCTTCACAATACATTTGAGATACTTTAGGATGATTTGGACAAGATGCGCGAGAAATGCTAATATCGCTACCAGGACTTGGATATGATTTGTGCAACAAATGATAAAACGCTAGTGCTAGGGAAATTAATCCAAAGCATGGACTGCTGTCAAACCTTGTCAATAGACTGCTAACAGGGTGAGGAAGCCAATATGTCATTTTGTAATTTGGGTGAACTATCCATTTAGCACTCATTTTCTGCAGATAAACTTCCTCTGAGCTCCTTAATACAAGGGTGAGATGTATCACTTGAATCACATTACAAATGACCTAAGGGAAAGGGGGATACCTAGTCAGTTATACAATTCAAAGGGAAAGGGGGATACCTAGTCAGTTATACAACTGAAAGGGGGATACCTAGTCAGTTATACAACTGAAAGGGAAAGGGGGATACCTAGTCAGTTATACAACTGAAAGGGAAAGGGGGATACCTAGTCAGTTATACAACTGAAAGGGAAAGGGGGATACCTAGTCAGTTATACAACTGAAAGGAAAGGGGGATACCTAGTCAGTTATACAACTGAAAGGGAAAGGGGGATACCTAGTCAGTTGTACAACTGAAAGGGAAAGGGGGATACCTAGTCAGTTATACAACTGAATGCATTCAACTGAAACGTGTCTTCCTCATTTAACCCAACCCTTCTGAATCAGAGAGGTGCAGGGGGCTGCCTTAATCGACATTCACAGGACCCAGGGAACAGTGGGTTAACTGCCTTGTTCAGGGGCAGAACGACCGATTTTTACCTTGTCAGCTCGGGGATTCGATCCAGCAACGTTTCAGTTACTGGCCCAACGCTCCTACCCAGATACATGTTAAAAGGTATAAGCAGGGCATATTTAACCACACAACACAGACAACACTGGATGTGGACAACCTATTTACATTTTTGTCATTTAGCAGAAACTCTTATCCAGAGCTCCTTAAGAGTAGGGAGTGCATACATGCTCATACTGGTCCTCCATGGGAATCAGACCCACAAGCCTGGCGCTGCAAGTGCCATGCTTTACCAACTGAGCCACACGCAACCTATGAACCCCAAAGAGCAAAGGGATTTGAGTTACAGAGCTGTTGCATGCTGGGGCCCTAACCTATTAATCTATTATACTGAACTTTAAAACATTGCAGTCCATCTGCTGTATACCAACTGTACGTAAGTAAAAGAGGACTGACTAAGGAGCGTGATGCCCATGTATGCAGGTCATATATATTAGCAGCACGCTAACCCTAATGTAGAGTATGGCTAGCCTCCAAATCCCATTATAAACAGGTTGTGACTTACACACTTTTATTCCGTTTATAGTGAGACAAAGCCCTGGGATAACCTCTGACCTCAAAAGCATGAGATTAACTTTGACCACTGGAGGTCCTCTTGACATGCAGGATCAGCGTCTGGGTGATTGGCTCAGGTCCAGGTGAGTTGTCCTGGTGAACATAACCCTGGTGAGTAATGGAGAGCTTTGTCTTTATGGGTTTCACAAAACAAAGGGTTAGTGTCTGGGTGATTGGCTAAGGTCCAGGTGAGTTGTCCTGGTGAACATAACCCTGGTGAGTAATGGAGAGCTTTGTCTTTATGGGTTTCACAAAACAAAGGGTTAGTGTCTGGGTGATTGGCTAAGGTCCAGGTGAGTTGTCCTGGTGAACATAACCCTGGTGAATAATGGAGAGCTTTGTCTTTATGGGTTTCACAAAACAAAGGGTTAGTGTCTGGGTGATTGGTTTAGCTGAGTTATTTGGGTGTGTAAGGGGCCTTTGTGCCTCTGTGGGTTTGATAGACCTATAATATCTCTGCTTTTTTTGATAGACCTTAGATGTCTGCTTTACCTCCTGACCCCTGTATGGAGTGGAAGTAACGAATTACAAATACTCTCGTAAAAGCCGCTCCACGGTCAATCCGATGTCTACATTGACCGTGCAGCATTTATGGTGATACGGCCTCTGCAGAAGTCAGGGCATTTATAGAATAGAAAAAAAACATTATAGTCCATCCAGGATGGACATTTTTCTTTAAAAGGATCACATACACATACATTCTCACATCATAAACATTTAAATTCATACTTATTGTGCTTTGCTGAGCAGAGATGTTGTGTAGGAAGTTGTCAAGGAAGTGAGTTTGTGTTTATACAGGACCTCCCGCCCCCACCTTCAGTCAACCAATCATGTCAATGCAGAGCCCTATGCATTGTTACAAAATTAGTGAGGCGCACAGCGATGTGCTACGATGCTCAATTTTGGCTTCTGCATGCCTCCGGAGGCTCTGCAATTGCGTCACACCGTCCATACGGAGTCTGGAGATCACATACGGATATCACATTTTTGGATCAAGCATAAATTGGCTTTTACTGTAATTGAGCAGCTTTTCTGAGGACATGTACTTTGAGTATTTTTGAAAGTCAGTCATTTTACTTTAGTATTGTACTTTGCTACCTTTTTAAAACCATCCGTTACAGAGTACAATTTTGTAAGCTAATAATAATAATAATAATAATAATAATAATAATAATAAGTACGTAAAGTTTGCGAGAACCCCTCAGAGCCACAAGAAAACTGCTCATTGTTCTTTAGTCAGTGACCAATCAAATCAAATTTCACGCATCGTGCCAACGCAGGCCAATCTAATCAACCTGTGTATACAAACTGAACGATGATGGTTGGAAGATTTTCAAAAAGGCAGGAATTTAGCTAGCTAGCTAGTTTCGTTAGAGAGAAAAGTTAGTTTTTATATCAAAGCAGTGCGCAAGCCTTGCTTACCAAGGATGGCGGAGGTGGCAGTCTACAAAAACTCTGCCTCGAACTTGATTTAACTATGAAAAATGTAGCTTTGGATGGCTTTAGCAGTTAGTATTACTAGATATCTAGTACTCTAACTTGTGTACGTTAGCAAGCTATCCTTGCAGCTAAGTTCGGTACATGGCTAACCACCACCTGACTATAACTGTGATTTGAACTATGATTATAACTGTGATTATAACTGTGTCTATAACTGTGATTATAACTGATTTGAACTGTGATTTGAACTGTGATTATAATTGTGATTATAACTGTGTTTATAACTGTGATTTGAACTGTGTTTATAACTGTGATTACAACTGATTTGAACTGTGATTATAACTGTGTCTATAACTGTGATTTGAACTGTGTTTATAACTGTGATTATAACTGATTTGAACTGTGATTGGAACTGTGATTATAACTGTGATTATAACTGTGATTATAACTGTGATTTGAACTGTGATTTGAACTGTGTTTATAACTGTGATTACAACTGATTTGAACTGTGTTTATAACTGTGTTTATAACTGTGTTTATAACTGTGTTTATAACTGTGTTTATAACTGTGTTTATAACTGTGTTAGTCTACACAATAGGTACACCTTATTCCAAAGGCTGGCAGATGGTGATATTGAGTGTCTTCATCGTACTGTCCAAACACATTGTATGCTGACGGCAATACACTTGTAACCCCCGTGGACCAGTTTGTACCTAAAACCTTCTCCATTTAGGCTACAAAGGCATTCATTTCCTCCTTACCTAGATTTAATGGTGAGAAGGCTGAAAAAAAACAGTGAAAATATGTGTACTTTATGAAACACCATTTTCCACCACCATACTAGAGTGGCTATGTTCTAACAGCTCCTATGAGTCCTTCTCTCTCTCTCTCCAGTCTCTTTTTAATCTTCCTAAAAACCTATACTAATACACCTGAAGGATCGACCGGAACGGACACCAACCCACATACAGACCATGTTCGGGTTTCCCGGAATTTAGGCTTAGGAATGTTTTAACGATGCATCGTTCCAACAACTGCCGAAGATGTAACATGCGTTTCCTATAACGCAGAGAGAATGTTCGCTAAGTGCGTCGTCGGAACACGTGTCAATACATCTAACAACGAACTTAGCTGTTCTACGAGCGGTCGGTAAATAACAAGCATTTTCAAGTGCAGCTCAGAAACGTAACGATGCTCCTACGAAGGTTCTAACAATGAACTTTGCCTTAAAGGACAAGTTAACCCAAAATCCAGAAACTCCCATGTGATTCCACAGCAACGCTGGATTAGATAGGGACCAGGCCCGGCACAAACCAAAAACAAAGAAGAAAATAGAAAAGACTGTGGTAGTCCAAGATGGAGGTCATCTGATTTAATGATCATAGTTGTGATGTGAAGCCAAGAGGATGATAGGCCAGTCGTATGAAGAAAGTATACATACAGTAAGATGAAAGAAAGGATGATTTTCCTTCATCTTTGTCCTCATTTCACAGACTGACCACCCAGAGGGACACGAATTATTCTCTGTCCCTAACAGTTTAACACTCATGGTCCGGTTTCCCAAAAGCATCTTTAAGGAGAAGTTAACTCCCATGTGATTCCATACATTGAAACTATACTGAACAAACTACAAATGCAACATGGAACAATTTCAAAGATTTTACTGAGTTACAGTTCATATAAGGAAATCAGTCAATTGAAATGAATTCATTAGGCCCTAATCTATGGATTTCACATGACTAGGAATACAGATATGCATCTGTTGGTCACAGATACCTTAAAAAGAAAAAGGTAGGGGCGTGGATCAGAAAACCAGTCAGTGTCTGGAGTGACCTGGTTTATTTTTATTTTTTGGTAAGCCGGGCCTGGCCCCTGTCTGATCCAGCGTTGCTGTGGAAACCAAACAGAAAACACAGCCGTCTTGACACAGTCTTTTGGTTTTACGGCTGTATTTACCAACCCAGTGGGAGGAACGAAACCGCTGGCCGGCCCACCGCTATTCACAAGCCACTGAGTCCGACTTCGCAGAGGTTGTGTCGGTTCGCCGTCAGGGGACTATAGTTCCATGTTTGGCAGTTATTCCATTCTCTCGGCTACATGGTCTGCTCTGTTTTCTGTCAGCCAGGGACTGCTCTTGTAACGCCTCAGCCGTTCAGTGTGAAGTGAAGGTTTCTGTTGTTCAACCACTTCAAAGCCTGAACCCTGCTGGATGTCTTCTGGCAGGGTTGACAGATGGGCCCACCCAGCACTTCCCAGAGTGAAGCTGGCTGCAGACACACTATAACTGCATCCCAAATGGCAGATGCAACCTATAGTGTCAGTCAGACCATCTGGTTTGGCAAGCAGCGATGGCACAGAGATGCTAGGCTACAACACCAACACTTATTTTTAGAGGGGGTAATGTCAACTCTAGAGACCGATTATTATAAACCAGGATCCTTTGTTGTTAGAGGCTGCTTCTGTCCTCAAGAGCTGCAGAGAGAGAGAGAGAGCCCAGAGACTAATTTAGTGCAATGTTAGAGTTGTCCAGTAGGAAACAGAAAGCCTGCTGGGAGTGGAGTCTTACTGTAGAGAATGTGTGGCTTGGCATCAGGAGCTGGTGGTGACATACAGTACATCTCTCACCTTAACTGCTTCTTTAACTCTCTCTCTCTCTCTCTCTCTCTCTCTCTCTCTCTCTCTCTCTCACCAGACAGTTTTTTTTTTTGTTTGGCTGAACTTATTCAAAAATTAGCCAGCCTTAGAGACCATTAGCAAACCTTTCCATTGATAGCTGGCCATTACTTCCTCTGGGTTGAAAGACATTTATGAAAAGTAGCACAGTGCCAGAAGTGCTACTTGCTGGTCCCCCTCCAATCACTGTCCCTCAAATAATAGACTGGTCCTACTTTTTGCAGTCTAAACTTTTGATGAACGTTTGTATGGAACAATTTGCAGCTTCCTATAGGCCAACTGGATGAATGGGCATAATTGAAATTCTGTGTCTGTCTCACGCCCTACACATATTCATCTCTGTTCTTCCCCATCCTTCCTCTCTCTCTAACCCCCC
>QNTS01004276.1:51235-71995 GCA_003317085.1 Hucho hucho | reverse complement strand
TCAGTTGTACAACTGAAAGGAAAGGGGGATACCTAGTCAGTTGTACAACTGAAAGGAAAGGGGGATACCTAGTCAGTTGTACAACTGAAAGGAAAGGGGGATACCTAGTCAGTTGTACAACTGAAAGGAAAGGGGGATACCTAGTCAGTTGTACAACTGAAAGGAAAGGGGGACACCTAGTCAGTTTTACAACTGAAAGGAAAGGGGGATACCTAGTCAGTTGTACACCTGAAAGGAAAGGGGGATACCTAGTCAGTTTTACAACTGAAAGGAAAGGGGGATACCTAGTCAGTTGTACAACTGAAAGGAAAGGGGGACACCTAGTCAGTTGTACAACTGAAAGGAAAGGGGGATACCTAGTCAGTTGTACAACTGAAAGGAAAGGGGGATACCTAGTCAGTTATACAACTGAAAGGGAAAGGGGGATACCTAGTCAGTTGTACAACTGAATGCCTTTAACTGAAATGTGTCTTCCACATTTAACCCAACCCCTCTGAATCAGAGAGGTGATGAGGATCCTAATAATTACCAAATACCAAGGGGGTGGGGGTGAACCCCAAAAGGTTCTTCAAGGAACCATTAATGGGGATTCTTTGAAGGATCGAACGAAGGCCAAACCTTTGAATGTTATATTAAAGTTATATTAAGCTCAAGTTTAAGCACAATAATGATAAACTGTGAAAGGTAAATGTCGAATGGTAAAAAGCTTCGACATGAAACCTAAAAGAAATATTGATTCATCACTTTTAATATTCTATGGACCAATCTAAGACATCTTCTGAGAAACTTAAAACAATACAGAAACATGATGAAGCCAGACTGAGAACATCTCGCAGTAAAAAACTTTTTATGCTATAAGGAAGTGAATACATGAGTGACAGGGTGAGAGAGCCAATCAGACACAAGGTCATAGGTTACAATCGAATGATCATTCTGTTGGTGCTGTTCCTTCTTCTAGCTGTAGGTGTAGTAGACGGTGCCTCTCTTCAGGTGGCAGGTCTCAGTGTGTGTTCCTGGGTGGACAGTGGTGGTGCAGGTTCCCAGA
The DNA here is from genome assembly GCA_003317085.1 of Hucho hucho. NCBI lineage: Eukaryota > Metazoa > Chordata > Actinopteri > Salmoniformes > Salmonidae > Hucho > Hucho hucho. The sequence goes on along the minus strand of QNTS01004276.1, from coordinate 70,950 downwards.
CGGTCATCTGGTCCGGCGTCATCATCCCACACCTAATAATAATAATAAAAAGAAAATGATATAAACAAAATGATAATAAAACATTTAAATATTAATATTCAAAAAAACTATAATCATAATAATCCACCTTCTCCGCCTCTTCCTCCTTTTCCTCCTCTTCCTCATTATTATCATCATAATAATAATTGATGGGATTTACACAGTGCTTTTCCAGTGCTCAAAGCGCTTTGCATAGTAAGGGGGAAAACTCACCTCGAGCTTCAGGACAGACTTGTGGATGATGTGTATGAAGTTTAACTCGCCAGGCCAGATGGCTGGGCCGCACCACACCTAAGGAAGATAATGTTCCTTAGGTGTGGTGTCAGTAGACATTTTTATTATTAAATGTTATTTATTATTATTGTGCTTTTAATCTTCAAGGATGTTTAATGTATTGTTGGCTCACTTGGCTGAGGAACCTTTGTAGGAATTTAAAATTCATTCATTCATTCATTTGTTTGTTTATTTGTTCACCTAACAAATAACAAGCCAATCACTGACATTTTCATGTTCACACATCACTGTAGCCTACTTGATATCCAAACAACTGACAGCTGACTGTCTACTGTTAACTGTTTGATTATTGCTGTGTGTCTGTCCTTTTGTCTTATGATGTCTGTCCTGTCTGTAACATTACTGTACTTCTTCTGTTTTATCACCCCATCTGCCAGTCCCTCGTTGTAAATAAGAATGTTTTGTTAACTGACTGATCGGGTTAAATAAAGAAGAAATAAATGAATCAATTCACCTTGACATAGGGGTCTGGCTGGGAGCGGAGGTCTCCTTTCAGGTTGGAGGCACTAAGGCCCAACACCCTGACATGGCCATCATACAGGTCACAGTGTACAAGAGCCAGGGTGCATAGCACCAGCAGTCCCTGGGACAAAGAGAGAGAGGCCATGGTACACTGTCTGAGAGAGAGGAGAGAGAAGAGGAGAGGAGATAGGGGGACGAAAATAACATGTTAGATGAGTGTCCCATAACAGCTTGAAACTAACACTACAAACTGTATTGAATACAGGAGTAAAAATACATTTGAAAGATCGAGAGAGAGAGAGAGAGAGAGAGAGAGAGAGAGAGAGAGAGAGAGAGAGAGAGAGAGAGAGAGAGAGAGAGAGAGAGAGATAATGTCTTACCTGGATATTCTTCAGATGGATGTCTGTCTTTCTCACCCAACTGCTGATGGTCCTTACCGTGCCATCTAGCTGTTTATAAAGATCTCAGGCACACACACTCACACACACACAGGCAATAATGACACACACTTGGTATGTAGGACTACTTAATTACAACTCAACCAATGAGAGCACAACAGCGGAGATGGTCACCTCTCTTCGAGTTCTTAGGAAACTATGCAGTGTTTAGTTTTTTTATGTATTATTTCTTACCTTGTTAGGAAATCTTAAGTCGTATTACATACAGCCGGGAATAACTATCGGATATAAGAGCAACGTAGTACCCTCCAAACTCATCATTAAGCTGGAGGCCCTGAGTCTCAACTCTGCCCTGTGCAATTGGGTCCTGGACTTTCTGATGGGCCGCCCCCAGGTGGTGAAGGTAGGAAACAACATCTCCACTTTTCTGACCCTCAACACTGGGGCCCCACAAGGGTGCATGCTCAGCCCCCTCCTGTACTCCCTGTTCACCCACAACTGCGTGGCCATGCACGCCTCCAACTCAATCATCAAGTTTTCAGACGACACAACAGTTGTGGGCTTGATTACCAAAAACGACGAGACAGCCTACAGGGAGGAGGTGAGGGCACTCGGAGTGAGGTGTCAGGAGAACAATCTCTCACTCAATGTCAACAAAACAAAGGAGATGATTGTGGACTTCAGGAAACAGCAGAGGTAGCACCCCCCCTATCCACATCGAAGGGACAGCAGTGGAGAAGGTGAAAAGTTTTATGTTCCTCGTAGTACACATCACAGAAAAACTTAAATCACAGACAGTGTGGTGAAGAAGGCTCAACAGCGCCTCTTAAACATCAGGAGGCTGAAGAAATGTGGCTTGTCACCTAAAACGACAAACCTTTACAGATGCACAATCGAAAGCATCCTGTCGGGCTGTATCACAGCCTGGTACGGCAACTGCACCGCCCTCAACTGCAAGGCTCTCCCAAGGGTGGTGCAGTCTGCACAACGCATCACCGGGGGCAAACAACCTGCCCTCCATGACACCTACAGCACCCAATGTCACAGGAAGGCCAAACAGATCATCAAGGACATCAATCACCAAAGCCACTGCCTGTTCACACTGCTACCATCCAGAAGGCGAAGACAGTACAGGCACATCAAAGATGAGACTGAAAAACAGCTTCTATCTCAAGGCCATCAGACTGCTAACAGCAATCAATAACTCAGAAAGGCTGCAGCCTACATTGAGACCCAATCACTGGCCACTTTAATAAATAGATCACTAGTCACTTTATACAATGCCACTTTAATAAATGGATCACTAGTCACTTTATACAATGCCCTCTAAATAATGCCACTTTAATAATGCTTACACATCTTACATTATTCATATCAAATGTATATGCTGTATTTTATACCATCTATTGCGCCTTCTCCATCGCTCATCCATATACTTACATGTACATATTCTCATTCACCCCTTTAGATTTGTGTGTATAAGGTAGTTGTTGTGGAAATGTTTGATTACTTGTTGGATATTACTGCACTGTCAAAACTAGAAGCACAAGCATTTCGGGACACTCCCATTAACATCTGCTATGCATGTGTACGTGACAAATAACATTTGATTTGTTTTGATTACCTAGATAAATATGGAAGAGGTGTAAGGTGTAACAACAAATTCTGATACTATCTGAAATGCTGATTGAACAAATTGTATTCCAGATAATGTCAAAAGGCCAGCCCAGTGAATAAACAGTTAGGTGAGGGAGAGTGCATTGCTCAGGGTGGAGATGGTAAATAGTACTGCATAGAATCTGTAATTCATCAGTAATACCATTAATCATTATATACAGTTGATTTTATACCCGTTGATATACCTGTTGATATTTTCTACATTTTGTTACTTTACGGCCTTATTCTTAAATGGATTTAAACTTTTTTCTTCTCATTTTCTCATCAGTCTACACACATTACCCCATAATAACAAAGTGATTTTTAGACATTTTTGCAAATGTATTAAAAATATAAAACAGAAATACCTTATTTACAAAAGTATTCAGACCCTTTGTTATGAGACTTGAAATTGAGCTCAGGTGCATCTTGTTTCCATTGATCATCCTTGAGATGTTTCAACAACTTTATTGGAGTCCACCTGTGGTAAATTCAATTGATTGGACATGATTTGGAAAGGCACACCCCTGTCTATATAAAGTGTTAAGGCACAGATCTGGAGAAGGGTATCCAAAAAATTATGCAGCATTGAAGGTCACCAAGAACACAGTGGCCTCCATCATTCTTAACCTCTTACGGATCCGTTACCCGTGAACGGGAGCGCCAAATTCAAAATAAAAATTTGTCATATTTAACATTCATGGAAATACAAGTGTTGCATACAGTTGCAAAGCTTAGAGTCTTGTAAATCTAACAGAAGACGTTTGGAACCACCAAGGCTCTTCCTAGAGCTGGCCGCCCGGCCAAACTGAGCAATTGGGGGAGAAGGGCCTTGGTCAGGGAGGTGACCAAAAACCCAATGGTCATTCTGACTGAGCTTCAGAGTTTCTCTGTGGAGATGGGAGAACCTTCCAGAAGGACAACCATCTCTGCAGCACACCAATCAGGCCTTTATGGTAGCGTGGCAAGACGGAAGCCACTCCTCAGTAAAATGCACATGACAGCCCACTTGGAGTTTGCCAAAAGGCACCAAAAGAAGTCTCTGACCATGAGAAACAAGATTATCTGGTCTGAGGAAACCAAGATTGAATTCTTTGGCCTGAATGCCAAGTGTCACGTCTGGAGGAAACCTGGCACCATCCCAGCATGGTGGTGGCATTATCATGCTGTGTGGAAGTTTTTCAGAGGCAGGGGCTGGGAGACTAGTCAGGATCAAGGGAAAGATGAATTGAGAGAAGTACAGAGAGATCCTTGATGAAAACCTGGGGCGAAGGTTCACCTTCCAACAGCACAACGACCTTAAGCACACAGCAAGACAAAGCAGGAGTGGCTTCGGGACAAGTCTCTGAATGTCCTTGAGTGGCACAGCCAGAGCTCGTACTTGAACCGGATTAAACATCTCTGGAGTGACCTGAAAATAGCTGTACCGCGGCGCTCCCCATCTAAACTGACAGAGCTTGAGAGGATCTGCAGAAAAGAATGGGAGAAATGCAACAAATACAGGTGTGCCAAACTTGTAGCTTCATGCCCAATAAGACTCGAGGCTGTAATCGCTGCCAAAGGTACTTCAACAAAGTTGACCGACCTGTCCGATTCGGTCTTATCTAGCAAAATTATAAATTGTTTTTTTTTACATTGGATCAAAGTAGGGACTCAGAGCTAGAAAATTGAATATCATCATTGAATATCATATCATTACTTTCCCATTGAGGATCAATGGGAAAGTAATTATGCCTTGAAGGTTGATAAACCTTTTTTTAAATGGCCCTTGAGTATTTGGTACCTACTGGAGAGCTCTTCCTTGTCTACACCCATTCAGCATCGTTCACACCCTTTTAAGCTTTACCTCCACCCATCTCTTTAACGATTCACATGTGAGGCTATGTACTAAACAACCAAAGATTTCAAGACAAAAGGCTGGTTTATACTACGGGTGTGTTCTTAAATTTAATCTGGAGTGCTGGAATGCCAGATTGTGCACAGGGCATTCGTAAACTTTGAGTGTTGTCAGATTGGCCGTTTGTAATGATTGCCCTTAGTTTGAAGATGTAATCTGGAGACAGGTATTTAATACAACATCCTTCTGTGTGTTCTCTTTTTGACTCTACCTGCATATTTGCAATCAAACGCCAGAATGTTCTCCATCTCCTTAGCTATCATACTCTAATTCCACTGATTTCAAAACTCGGTCCTCCAGAAAGTGGAGAGCAAAATTATGCAGTTCTACTGCGTGACATCTTTCAAAAAAGCAAAGTTTAAAAGAATTACCTGCGCACCCTGACCAGCTCATATTATAGACAGAAGCAAGCTACATGGCAGACCAATCAGAACTCATCTCTTGGCATGTCCAGCCCACTCATTATTTCAGCCAATCATGGCTAGTGGGAAGGTTGCTGACTTTTTCCATGGCTAAACCAACTAGGCCCATCATTTGCCTACAGTAGTTAAATGAAGGTTGAAAAATATTATTATAATAATAATAATAATTTAACAATTTTATTTTTATTAACAGATGTCATACAAGTTTGTTATTAAGGCACATGAAAGTTCATGTGTTTCAGATACATTTCTGTCAAAAAAACACATTTTTGATTAAAATAAATAAAGTGTACATTCAAATGGCGCTCCTGTGAAATGGTGACCCGCGACATATGCCTAGTTTCCTGAAACGAGTCACAGTACTGAGTAAAGGGTCTGAATGCTTATGTAAATCTGATATTTCATTTTTTTTATATACATATATATATATATATATATATATAAACATATATATATTTGCAAACATTTCTAAAAAACAGTTTTTGCTTTGTCATTATGGGGTATTGTGTATAGATTGATAATGGGGGAAAAAATATTTAATACATTTTACAATAAGGCTATAATGTAACAAAATGGGGAAAAAGTCAAGGGGTCTGAATACTTTCCGAACACTGTATACGAAGATAACAGGCGCCACACAGCCCACTGCTTCAGTTGGAGGGGTATTATAAGGACCATTCCTACAGTGATAATGTGTGCGTCCCAAATGACACCCTATTCCTTATATAGTGGTCAAAAGTAGTTCACTATAAAGTGAATAGGGTGTAATGTGGGACAAAGCCTTGACACACTACAGTTATACAACTCACTCTGTGGCACCGCACACAAACATTGTCTCTGGCTTCAATAGAAGCTGTTGTAAAACCTTTTGGTTTTATCCTCAATCACTTTGAATGCAGTGAATCCACTAGTGGCTAATATTCCAAGATCTAATTAATACACTTTTTGTATTAAAGAAATACAGAAGACTACAGAGCTAATTAAGGTGTTATAATATGCCCAACTCCCACAGTGACAATATACACTGACTACAGAACAAACACAGACTGCTGCTGGAACTCTTATCTTTTAGCAGCAGCAGCCGTCTGTCTGTCTGTCTGTCTGTCTGTCTGTCTGTGCTGCAGTATCCTAGCCATATCTGCCACGCAATTTTGTTGTTGTATTGATGTCATCCCACAGCTGAAGCCCACCCATGTGGATCTAGACTACAGCTTTCTGTCACCCTATCAGAGAGGGTGTTGAGATACAGTTATAACATGTCCATTATTGATTAATCACTTTCTTACATGCGATGAGACAGGAGAAAGATATTTGCTAAAAGATGGTAATGCTGTGCAGTGTTTATAAAAAAAAATATATATATATTTTTTAAATTTAACTAGGCAAAAAAATCGTATTTACAATGACGGCCTAGGAACAGTGGGTTAACTGCCGTGTTCAGGGGCAGAACGACAGATTTTTAGCTTGTCAGCTTGGGGATTTGATCTAACAACCTTACTGGCCCAACACTCTGACCACTAGGCTACCTGCCACCCCCCCAAAGAATGTGTCTAAATGTTTCTCAAATTTGTCAATAAAGCTAAAAATGTATAATCACTGGCAAATATTAAGACAAAAACAGATGTAAATCCTTTACTAAGACTTTACGGTGATGACACAAAGAACCAGACTGAGAACATAATGCTGAGATGCAGGTGTCTTTATCGATGCCATACTGAAGTGAGGATTGTCATGTCAGATGAGTGAGCCAATGACACACTAATATGACAGTAGGGTCAAAGGTTGAATGTCAATGTTGGTCCTCTTGGGACAGAGCTGCTGTGTAGCTGAGGTATAGTTGATGGTTCCCTGCCCCAGGAAACATTCAATACTACGGGCTCCATCTGTAACTGTGTTGCAACAGGTTGCCAGGCGGTTGTCAGCTGATGTGTAACTGTGGTGGAACAGGTCCCCAGGCAGTTGTCAGCTGATCTGTAACTGTGGTGGAACAGGTCCCCAGGCGGTCGTCAGCTGACACATCATTGTCCCACACCTCCAGCTCCAGGTTGTCATCAGCCTCCACATCATTGCAGATGAGCTTGTTACTCCAGTTGGGGTCTGAATTATTGTTAATGATTTCGGTATTGCCAGGAGAGATGGTTCCACACCTGACTGATGTCAGAGAACAAGAGGAGGTAACTGAGGGAGGAGAACAGGAGGAGGTAACTGATGGTGGCGAACAAGAGGAGGTGACTGATGGTGGCGAACAAGAGGAGGTGACTGATGGTAGAGAACAAGAGGAGGTGACTGATGGTGGAGAACAAGATGGGGTGACTGATGGTGGAGAACAAGAGGAGGTGACTGATAGTGGAGAAAAAAACACCTGATTCAACATGTAAAGGGCTTGATAGAAGGACAACTAGGAGAGAGAGAGAGATTTCTATCAAAATGTTGTAAATATATAAGTAGTGAGTGACAAACACAACAGGTGTTGTGCAAATATAGAATGTAACTTTCAAATACAAATCTGTCTGTAAATAAGCCCATGTAGTTTGACTAACATATGTCATGATCCAAAAGCCAATCATCATTAACACAAACAAATGATGATTAGCATATAAATGCAAGACAGGTTTTTTCGGGTTAACACAGGACATTTTACAAACATATTTATTACTTTGTAAACACAGTGGTCAAATATGTTTTTGTAACTATAACAACATTTGTGACTCCACCGTTTACATTTGTGACTTGCATTTTACATATTTACATTTTCGTGACTTGCATTACATTTGTGAGTTGACTCACACTTGTGAATTGCTCCACTTATTTGTGAGTGGCCTCATATTTTTGAGTTGCTTTTTACAGATCACTTTGTGCAGATTATTCGATGCGGAATCCAGTTCTCATAAAAATAAGATACAACTGAATATATCACAGTTACTTTTAGAAATGCATCTGTTTGGTATCCTAGCTTCCTTTCTTCCTTTCCTATCTTAATTTCCTACTTTCCTATCTTGCTTTCCTCGATGCCTTTCCTCCCCTCTTTTGCTTTCCTGCGGTAGGACTCTTTCCTCCTATACTATTCTAACTCCCTTTCCCTTCCTTCTTTCCTAGCTTCTGTTCCTTGATCATTTTCCTTCCTTTCCTAGATCCATTTCTTCCTTGCCTTGTTTCCTTTCCTAGATCCATTTCTTCCTTGCCTTGCTTCCTTTCCTCCTTTCCTTACCCACTTTCCTTCCTTAGATTCCTTTCCTCTCTTTCCTAGATTCCTTTCCTAATTTCCCAGCTTCCTTTCCACCTACTACAGTAGTGACTTTGGGCCTTCTACATTTCTACTACTGTTACGTTAATGTTCTGCCACCGGAGGTTACTCAGGAAAAAAGCAAGTTTAGCTTTAAAAAACAGATAAAAAAACATATTGTATCACAGTGGCTCTCCTCTTTCAAAATCTCTAATTTAACTTTACTGTATATAAGAATATGTATATATGAATAGTGTGTAAATATGATTTTTGTTGTCTCTTGGTGACTTTCCTATGTATATAACAAGGATCATGGATGTACTAAACGTATCATCACTGCCCTCACTGCATGAGTGAAGACAACCTGTGCCTGGACTTTGGAGTGTTACTGTTCAAGTCCCCTTTCAGAGACCTGCCTGCCAAGGACAGGTGTCAGGCAGGTCACCTGTAGTACACACATGCTGTCTATATTAAGTTAACAGGCCAGGACTGAAAGATACAGTCACCCAACCTTACTTTTGCCACTTCACTCTATGTTTGAGTGTCCACTTAATCAACTCTTTGTGTTTTACTTGTATTTTATTGTCTATTCAATGAAATAGCCATGTATGTATGAGGTTGTCACATTTTACTCAGTCTTCATGTGCCAATGACTATAATACAACATGCAATTATGTCCAAAGCAAAGTTAAAAAACACTACAAAAAACTCCTTAGCATATTATAAAACACTCTAAAACACTCTAAAACATATTAGAAAATACTCCAAAACATATTAGAAAACACTCCAAAACATATTAGAAAACACTCTAAAACACCCCAAAACACTCTAAAACACTCCAAAAACTCCGTAGCATATTAGAAAACACTCTAAAACACTCTAAAACATATTAGAAAATACTCCAAAACATATTAGAAAACAATCCAAAACACTCTAAAGTATATTAGAAAACACTCTAAAACACTCTAAAACATATTAGAAAACACTCCAAAACATATTAGAAAACACTCCAAAACATATTAGAAAACACTCCAAAACACTCTAAAGTATATTAGAAAACACTCCAAAACACTCTAAAGTATATTAGAAAACACTCTAAAACACTCTAAAACATATTAGAAAACACTCTAAAACACTCGAAAGTATATTAGAAAACACTCTAAAATATATTAGAAAACACTCCAAAACATATTAGAAAACACTCTAAAACACCCCAAAACACTCTAAAACACTCCAAAACACTGTAAAACATATTAGAAAACACTCCAAAACACTCCACACCAACTCCTATTACACTGGAATCCCATTCCACTGTGACATAAATGTTTGAATGATGCTGTTCACCAAAATAAAGTGCAGAGACATTATTCTAAATGGGATTGTGATGTAATTTGAGTTGTTTTGGAGACTTTTTAACATGCTTTAGACACGTTTTCATAACGCATTGTAGTCAATGTGTAGTATATCTGTAGTCAATGTGTAGTATATCTGTAGTCAATGTGTAGTAGTCAATGTGTAGTATATTTGTAGTCAATTGTGTAGTATATCTGTAGTCAATGTGTAGTATATCTGTAGTCAATGTGTAGTATATCTGTAGTCAATGTGTAGTAGTCAATGTGTAGTATATCTGTAGTCAATGTGTAGTATATCTGTAGTCAATGTGTAGTATATCTGTAGTCAATGTGTAGTATATCTGTAGTCAATGTGTAGTATATCTGTAGTCAATGTGTAGTATATCTGTAGTCAATGTGTAGTATATCTGTAGTCAATGTGTAGTATATCTGTAGTCAATGTGTNTGTCATCAATAACTACCTTGCTTGAATAAAGTCAAATTCTGTCTCTGTAGTGTTGTGGTACAAGCAGGGGTGGGAGAGGGTTAGGGATACGCAAGGGAGAGGAAACCTGTATCACACTCACACACACACACACACACACACACACACACACGCATAAGGTCTTGAGGAATGATTTCATTGCTCAGGTGCTCAGGCAGGCATGGGGGAGACATACCATCATACCATCCTACCATCTTACCATTTGTGTTTGTATTTATTATGGATCCCCATTAGCTGTTCTCCCTGGGGTCCAGCAAAATTAAGGCAGTTTATACAATTTTAAAAACATTACAAAACATTCACAGATTTCACAACACCCTGTGTGCCCTCAGGCCCCTACTCCACCACTACCACATATCTAGAGTACTTAATCCATGTGTATGTGTGTGTATAAATTGTTCCAACCCCTGTTACTAGCCTGTTCAACCTCTCTTTCGTATCGTCTGAGATCCCCAAAGATTGGAAAGCTGCTGCGGTCATCCCCCGGTTCAAAGGGGGAGACAATCTAGACCCAGATTGTTATAGACCTATATATATATATATATCCATCCTGCCCTGCCTTTCTAAAATCTTCTGGTCATGGGTGCACCTCAGCCATGCTCAAGGTCCTAAACGACATCATAACCTGCCATAGATAAAAGACAGTACTGTGAGGCGTCTTCCTCGACCTGGCCAAGGCTTTCGACTCTGTCAATCTTATCGGCAGACTCAATAGCCTTGACTTCTCAAATGACTGCCTCGCCTGATTCACCAACTACTTCTCAGATAAGAGTTCAGTGTGTCAAATCGGAGGGCCTGTTGTCCGGACCTCTGGCAGTCTCTTTGGGGGTGCCACATGGTTCAATTCTCCTGGCCGACTCTTTTCTCTGTATATATCAATGGTGTCGCTCTTGCTGCTGGTGATTCTCTGATCCACCTCTACGCAGACGACACCATTCTGTATACATCTGGCCCTTCTTTAGACACTTCATCCCAAATTCCACCATATTCCCAATATAGTGCTCTACTTTTGGATGCTTCAACGCCATACAACACTCCTTCCGTGGCCTCCAACTGCTTTTAATTGCTAGTAAAACTAAGTGAATGCTCTTCAACCAAATGCTGCCCACACCCTCCCTCCCGACTACCATCACTACTCTGGACGGTTATGACCTAGAATATGTGGACAACTACAAATACCTAGCTGTCTGGTTAGACTGTAAACTCTCCTTCCAGACTCACATTAAGCATCTCAAATCCAAAATTAAATCTAGAATCGGCTTCCGATTTATCTATTTAAGCTCACTGGTCACCATAGCAACACCCACCCGTAGCACGTGCTCCAGCTGGTATATTGCACTGGTCATCCCCAAAGCCAACACTTACTTTGGCCACCTTTCCTTACAGTTCTCTGCTGCCAATGACTGGAACGAATTTCAAAAATCTCTGAAGCTTGAGTCTTATATCTCCCTCTCTAACTTTAAGCATCAGCTGTCTGAGCATCTTACCGATCACTGTACCTGTACACAGCCAATCTGTAAATAGCACACCGGACTACCTCATCCCCATATTGTTACTTACACTCTTGCTCTTTTGCACCCCAGTATCTCTACTTGCACATCATCATCTGCACATCTATCACTCCAGTATTAATGCTAAATTGTAATTATTTTCGCCTCTATGGCCTATTTATTGCCTACCTCCCTACTCTTCTACATTTGCACACACTGTACATAGATTTTTCTATTTTTCTTTTCTATTATGTTATTGACTGTACGTTTGTTTAGAGGGGTGCTGAAACGGTAAGGGGGGTGTGGTAGAGGGATAGGATAAGGTAGAAGATTGCCCTTAAGGCTGTTTGCATTCATACTACTGCAAATGAGATAGGTACTTCCTACGTTTATAAAAACATGAAGGTACTGATGAAATGTACCGACAAACATTCAGTTGAAATGTTGTGAAATAAGTCTGGTTGGTTTGTTGACCTTGACATGACAACCATTTGTTACAGTTTCAGTTGAAATGTTCAGCCAAGAGAAACGATAAATCTAAGATCCAAAAAACAATTAAATTCACTTAGATTCAGCAATCAATGTACTCACCACTCCTTGGTGACGATAGGAAGTCCTTAGGAGAATCTCAATTGGTGTAGCTCAACTCTTATCGCGTCTCTCCTCTGTCCTCTCCTGCTTTTGAAAAATGTCAAAGGTCATTGATGAAACGTAGAAAAAAATGTGGTATGAAATGAGACCCTCTTCTACAGGCAAATTATGTTTACGGGGGGGAATAACAAAGAAACGTGTAAAGTAAACTTTTTTTTATTTTTATAGATAAAACAGCAGCTGATTCAAAGGGGCTGAGGTGGATTTTAAAACACTTCCGTGCTAGAACCTGAAAGGATACTCTTGAGAATCCTCTGCTGAAGTAGGTAATCAAGGAGGAGACCAGACTCCTCCTTTCACCAACTAATGAATTATCACTATACTCAACCTCTCAACCACTCATTAGTTTCCTGCTCACTGAGATACATTTTATACACTGGGAGATTCTCATTTGGGCAAAAGTCTTTCCTCTCCTAGACTCCTCTGTCTTCCCACTGTAAGTCGTTCACAAATCAAATCAAATACATTTTTATTTTATTGGTCACACACACATGGTTAGCAGATGTTAATGCGAGTGTAGCGAAATGCTTGTGCTTCTAGTTCCGACCGTTCAGTAATATCTAATAAGTAATCTAACAATTTCACAACAACTACCTTATACACACAAGTGTAAAGGAATTAATAAGAATATGTACATATAAATATATGGATGAGCGATGGCCGAACGGTATAGGCAAGGTGCAGTAGATGGTATAGAGTACAGTATATACATATAAGATGAGTAATGTAGGGTATGTAAACATTATATAAAGTGACATTGTTTAAAGTGACTAGTGATACATTTATTACATCCAATTTTTTATTATTAAAGTGGCTAGATATTTGAGTCAGTATTTTGGCAGCAGCCACTCAATGTTAGTGATGTCTGTTTTAACAGTCTGATGGCCTTGAGATAGAAGCTGTTTTTCAGTCTCTCGGTCCCAGCTTTATGCACCTGTACTGACCTCGCCTTCTGGATGATAACGGGGTGAACAGGCAGTGGCTTGGGTGGTTGTTGTCCTTGATGATCTTTTTGGTTGTCCTTGATGATCATTTTGGCCTTCCTGTGACATCAGGTGGTGTAGGTGTCCTGGAGGGCAGGTAGTTTGCCCCCGGGGATGCATTGTGCAGACCTCATTACCCTTACGGTTGAGGGCGGTGCAGTTGCCGTACCAGGCGGTGATACAGCCCGACAGGATGCTCTCGATTGTCCATCTGTAAAGGTTTGTGAGTGTTTTTGTGAGTGTTTTTCCACGATCATCTCCTTTGTTTTGTTGATGTTGAGTGTGAGGTTATTTTCCTGACACCACACTCCGAGGGCCCTCACCTCCACCCTGTGGGCCGTCTCGTCGTTGTTGGTAATCAAGCCTACCGCTGTAGTGTCGTCTGCAAACTTGATGATTGAGTTGGAGGTGTGCATGGCCACGCAGTCATGGGTGAACAGGGAGTACAAGAGAGGGCTAAGAACACACCCTTGTGGGGCCCCAGTGTTGAAGATCAGCAGGGTGGAGATGTTGTTTCCTACCCTCACCACCTGGGGGCAGCCCGTCAGAAAGTCCAGGACCCAGTTGCACAGGGCGGGGTCGAGACCCAGGGTCTCGAGCTTAATGATGAGTTTGGACAGTACTATGGTGTTAAATGCTGAGCTGTAATCGATGAACAGCATTCTCACATAAGTATTCCTCTTGTCCAGATGGGATAGGGCAGTGTTCAGCGTGATTGCGATTTCGTCGTCTGTGGACCTATTGGGGCGGTAAGCAAATTGGAGTGGGTCTAGGGTGTCAGGTAGGGTGGATGTGAAATGATCCTTGACTAGTCTCTCAAAGCACTTCATGATGACGGAAGTGAGTGCTACGGGGCGCTAGTCGTTTAGCTTAGTTACCTTAGCTTTCTTGGGAACAGTAACAATGGTGGCCCTCTTGAAGCATGTGGGAACAGCAGGCGGGGATAGGGATTGATTGAATATGTTCGTAAACACACCAGCCAGCTGGACTGCGCATGCTCTGAGGACGAGGCTTGGGATGCCGCCATCAATCCATGGTTTCTGGTTGGGGAAGGTTTTAATAGTCACCGGGGCTACAACATCACTGATGCACTTGCTAATAAACTCGCTCACCGAATCAGCGTATACATCAATGTTGTTGTCTGATGCTATCCGGAACATATCCCATTCCACGTGATCGAAGCAATCTTGAAGCGTGGAATAAGATTGGTCGGACCAGCGTTGAACAGACCTGAGCACGGGCATTTCCTGTTTTAGTTTCTGTCTATAAGAACGTCTGCTGAATGATTAAAATGTGAATGTAATGCTCTGCTCTCAGCTGTTTTCCTGTTCAAGAACATTCGTTAGATAGTCAACCAAAACCACCTGTTGTTGGAAAGCATTCTCTCAGCCCATATTTAGACCCTGTCTCAGAGACAGATTAAAAGTGCTGATATATGATCAGGAGTAGAGTAGAAATGCTGATCTATGGTCAGTTTTGCTTTTTAGATTATATTGAAGCAGATTGTTCTGGACTGGGGAACCTGATCCTAGATCAACACCCCTAATCCTAATCTGAAATGCGTTGTGAATACAGGCCCAGGTCCCCCTTGTCCAGATATACTTTTATTCATTAAGATCTGAAAGGCAACACTGACCACCTAGCTCAGCAGTCTTACTCTGAGAAGCTTTATGAATCCTAGCCAGCAGTTCTCCAAACAACTGCGCCCCCATCTGGTGTGATAAAGTACATCATTTAGTTGGTGTAATGGTCCAGGGTGATGAAGTAGAAGCCTGACTCCACCTGGTCAAACCTGTTCTCTCTACAGACACTGACCTGTCTCTTGAGAACAACTGGAGTGAGAGAGAGGAAAATAACATGTCAGGAAGGGATGTCACAGACACAGAGTTCTGTTGGAGTTAAAATGTTAACATGTTAATTTTGCCTTCAAGGTAACAGTCCATTTAAAGACCACTGTGGCTGTATCAAAAGAGGCAACTATGGATAATCATGAGCTAAATAATTTATAACACATCGGACTGGACTGAGCCCAGCTGTAGGGCAATTCCACGATAACACAGTGATGCTGGCACTCAGATTTTTCACATTAAAATATACTGTATGTCAAACAAAAAACAATGATTTCAAAGTGAAACAAACCATACAACTCCATTCACAAAGACCACTTCTAACCATTTGCAATCATTGGTTTGTTTGACGAACATTTTAAAGTAAAAAAATCAGAGTTTCAGCCTCAGTCTGTTACTGTGGAATTGTCCTGTACCAATCCACGCCACTAGTCAGTCAGCATGGCTCAGTACGGAACAGCCTGCTGTCAGTTCATACCCAACCCACTTTGTGGAGAGCTAGCCTCCTATAGGTTCACTTCATCCCTCCTTTAGCAATGACTACCACATACATTCAGAATAGAACCATATTTTCTAACCAATAGCCAGCAGCTGGTCATCCTCCTCTCTACATGACAAATGTCCTATCAACAATGCCTTCATAGAAATTATAGGAACTCTTAGTACCACTAATGATTAAGTTATGAGGGTGGTGATTGGTGGATGTCATGGTTACCTGCAGGAAGTCCCCAGCACAGGAAGTTGGTGGCACCTTAATTGAGGAGAACAGGCTCGTGGTAACTACTGGAGCGGAACTAGTGAAATGTAACAAATACATCAAGCACATGATTTTCAGGTCATATAAGACAGCAGCTTGTACAAGGATATCAGTCAATTAAAATAAACTCATTAGGCCCTAATCTATGGATTTCACATGACTGGGAATACAGATATGCATCTGTTGGTCACGGATACCTTAAAAAAAAGGTAGAGGCATGGATCAGAAAACCAGTCAGTATCAGGTGTGACCTCCATTTGCCTAATGCAGCACGACACATCTCCTTCGCATAGAGTTGAATAAAGCTGTTGATTGTGGCCTGTGGAATGTTGTCCCACTCCTCTTCAATGGCTGTGCAAAGTTGATGGATATTGGAGGGAACTGGAATGCACTGTCGTACAAGTCAATCCAGAGCATCCCGAACATGCTCAATGGGTGACATGTCTGGTTAGTAGGCAGGCCATGGAAGGACTGGGACATTATCAGCTTCCTGGAATTGTGTACAGATCCTTGCGACATGGGGTCGTGCAAGGAAGTGATGAATGGCGCGACAATGGGCCTCAGGATCTCGTCATGGTATCTCTGTGCATTGAAATAGCCATCGATGAAATGCATTTGTGTTCGCTGCCGTAGCTTATGCCTGCCCATACCATAACCCCACCGTCACCATGGGGCGCTCTATTCACAATGTTGACATCAGCAAACTGCTCGCCCACACGACGCCATATATGCTATCTGCACGGAACACTTTAAACCGGAATTTATCCGTGAAGAGCACACTTCTCCAGTGTGCCGGTGAGCATGAGTATTTGCCCACTAAAGTCAGTTACAACGCCAAACTGCATTCAGGTCAAGACCCTGGTGAGGACGACGAGCACGCAGATGAGCTTCCCTGAGACGTTTCTGACAGTTAGTACAGAAATGCTTCAGTTGTTCAAACCCACAGTTTCATCAGCTGTCCGAGTGACTGGTCTCAGACGATCCCGCAGAAGAAGAAGTTGGATGTGGAGGTCCTGGGCTGATGTGGTTACACGTGATCTGCGGTTGTGAGGCCAGTTGGACATACTGCCAAATTCTCTAAAATGAAGTTGGAGGCGGCTTATGGTAAAGAAATAAACATTCAATCTACGGTGGACATTCCTGCAGTCAGCATGCCAATTGCGCGCTCCCTCAACTTGTGACATCTGTGGCATTGTGTTGTGTGACATAACTGCACATTTTAGACTTTTATTGTCCCCAGCACAAGGTGCACCTGTGTAATGATCATGCTGTTTAATCAGCTTATTGATATGCCACAGCTGTCAGGTCGATTGATTATCTTGGCAAAGGAGAAATTCTCACTGACATGGATGTAAACACATTCGTACATGAAACATTGGACCAACTACATATTGCATTTATAATTTGAGCACACAGCCATGCAATCTCCACAGCCTAACATTGGCAGTAGAATGGCCTTACTGAAGAGCTCAGTAACTTTCAAATTGGCAACGTCATAGCATGCCACCTTTCCAACAAGTCAGGTCATCAAATGTGTGCCCTGCTAGAACTGCCCCGGTCAACTTTAAGTGTTGTTATTGTGAAGTGGAAACGTCTAGGAGCAACAACGGCTCAGCCACGAAGTGGTAGGCCACACAAGGTTACAGAACGGGACCGTCCGTCGTGGGTTACAACACTCACAACCGAAACATGTTCGATCACCTTGCACTGCAAAATCATTCTGGCTCTGGATAAGGAGGACATCAACACATCAACATCAACATGCCAGAAGATATACCCATCGACTTGGGGCTCTGCTGGGAGTTTTCCTCATATTTAGATTTTTTAATTCTGCTTTGCCACTAAAATCATAATAAACACTGACAACTAAAATAAAGTTTTATTGTTATTATTGTTATGCATATTATTATTAATACTAATAATAGGAGGATAAGAGGATAATAATAAGATAAATAAGAGGTGAAAAAGTTGTTGCTATCTGCAAATAAGGACAATCCAACTGGTACCGACAACCTGGATGGTAAATTGCTGAGGTTGGTAGCGGAATACATTGTGACTCCTGTTTGCCACATCTTCACTTGAAGCCTAGAAGACAATGTGTTCCCTCAGACATGAAAGGAGATAAAGGTCATTCAGCTACACAAGAATAGCAGAGCACCCTTTAATGGTTGAAATAGCTGACCAATCAGCCTGTTACAAATGCTTAGCAAACTTTTGGAAAAAAATCGTTTTTGATCAAATACAAAGTGATTTTATGAGAAAAAAAATGTACAATAGACTTTCAGCATGCTTACCCGGAAGGGCACTCAACATGCTCGGCACTGACGCAATTGACTGATGATTGGCTGAAAGAAATTGATAGTAAGAAGATTGTGGGAGCTGTTTGTTAGACTTCAGTGCAGCTTTTGATGTCATTGATCATAATCTATTGCTGAAAAAATTTAGGTGTTATGGATTTGCATCCTCTGCCTTATTATGTATTGAGAGTTACCTATCTAATAGAGCACAGAGGGTTTATTAAGAGTTACCTATCTAATAGAACACAGAGGGTTTATTGAGAGTTACCTATCTAATAGAACACAGTGTTACCTATCTAATAGAATAATAGTTTTTTGTTAATGGAAGCCTCTCTCATGCAAATTCAGTTGAGTGTGGTGTACCGCAAGGCAGGGCCATTATTGTTTCTGTTTTTACAAATTACCTTCCAACGACCTTGAATAAAGCCTGTGTATCTATGTACACTGACGACTCACACGTATACACGTTGGCTGTCATCAAGAGAAAGGGTGGCTACTTTGAAGAATCTATAATCTATTTGTTTAACACTTTTTTGGTTACTACATGATTCCATATGTGTAATTTCATAGTTTTGATGTCTTCACTATTATTCTACAATGTAGAAAATAGTACAAATAAAGAAAAACCCTTGAATGAGTAGGTGTGACTGGCACTGTACATGGAGGGAAAGTGTCAGTAACAGTCATGTCAGTCTCTCCTGGCTCAAAGTTGAGGAGAGATTGACTGCATCACTATTGGTCGTTGTCCGATGTATTGATGTGTTGAAGGTACTGAACGGTCTGTTCAAGCAGTAGGCACACAGTTTGTGACAGTCATCGGTACCACACAAGAAATTCAACCAGAGGTCTCTTCACAGTCCCCAGGTCCAGAACAGAGGCAGGGAAACGCACAGTATTAAATAGAGCCATGACTACATGTAACTCTCTGCCACCCCAAGTAACTCAAACTAGCAATAAAACAACAAAAAAACAGATAAAAGAACACAAAGGGGACTGTGAATAGCCATTTTCTATATCTTGTACTATAAATTGTACTATGCATTAGACCAAGATATTGTGTGCATGTACTGATATGTAGGCTATGTGTGACGTTTGAAATGTATGTATTTCAGTCATTGACTAATAATGTTCTGTGCTATGTATTATGTCATGTTTATTTTGTACCCCAGGAAGAATAGCTGATGCATTTTGCAGTGGCTAATGGAAAATGAAAGGGGGATACCTAGTCAGTTATACAACTGAAAGGGAAAGGGGGATACCTAGTCAGTTGTAAAACTGAAAGGAAAGGGGGATACCTAGTCAGTTGTACAACTGAAAGGAAAGGGGGATACCTAGTCAGTTGTACAACTGAAAGGAAAGGGGGATACCTAGTCAGTTGTACAACTGAAAGGAAAGGGGGATACCTAGTCAGTTGTACAACTGAAAGGAAAGGGGGATACCTAGTCAGTTATACAACTGAAAGG
>QNTS01004275.1:103495-143817 GCA_003317085.1 Hucho hucho | reverse complement strand
GAAGTTTGCCAATGAACATCTGAATGATTCAGAGGACAACTGGGTGAAAGTGTTGTGGTCAGATGAGACCAAAATGAAGCTCTTTGGCATCAACTCAACTCGCCGTGTTTGGAGGAGGAGGAATGCTGCCTATGACCCCAAGAACACCATGCCCACCGTCAAACATGGAGGTGGAAACATTATGCTTTGGGGGTGTTTTTCTGCTAAGGGGACAGGACAACTTCACCGCATCAAAGGGACGATGGACGGGGCCATGTACCATCAAATCTTGGGTGAGAACCTCCTTGACAGTTCTTTTGTGTTTCTTCCATTTGCGAATAATCGCACCAACTGTTGTCACCTTCTCACCAAGCTGCTTGGCGATGGTCTTGTAGCCCATTCCAGCCTTGTATAGGTCTACAATCTTGTCCCTGACATCCTTGGAGAGCTCTTTGGTCTTGGCCATGGTGGAGAGTTTGGAATCGTATTGATTGATTGCTTCTGTGGACAGGTGTCTTTTATACAGGTAACAAATTGAGATTAGGAGCACTCCCTTTAAGAGTGTGCTCCTAATCTCAGCTCGTTACCTGTATAAAAGACACCTGGGAGCCAGAAATCTTTCTGATTGAGAGGGGGTCAAATACTTATTTCCCTCATTAAAATGCAAATCAATTGATAACATGTTTCACATGCGTTTTCCTGATTTTTTTGTTGTTATTCTGTCTCTCACTGTTCAAATAAACCTACCATTAAAATTATAGACTGATCATTTCGTTGTCAGTGAGCAAACGTACAAAATCAGCAGGGGATCAAATACTTTTTTCCCTCACTGTAATTCAGTGGTTCTCAATTTTCTCCTCAGGGACCACCAGCCATTCCAGAGCTAGCACTCGTGATTCACGTTCTAAATTATTATAAAAATGTTTTAATTGAACATTTAACTAGGCAAGTCAGTTAAGAACAAATTCTTATTTACAATGACGGCCTACCCCGGCCAAACCTGGGCCATCTGTGCGCCGCCCTACGGGACTCCCAATCACGGCCAGATGTGATACAGCCTGGATTCGAACCAGATGCAGTGCTTTAGACCGCAGCCCAACACAATGTTAGCACCTATGGAATTTTAACAATATAATATCGCCAGAATCAAAATCACTGTATGGTCCGTCAAAAGGGGCAACTTCTTCAGAATCGGTGTCCCTTCCACGGGACGGTTGAGCTAACGTAGGCTAATGCGATTAGCATGAGGTTGTAAGTAACAAGAACATTTCGTAGGACATAGACATATCTGATATTGGCAGAAAGCTTAAATTTTTGTTAATCTAACTGCACTGTCCAATTTACAGTAGCTATTACTGTGATAGAATACCATGCTATTGTTTGAACGTATTATTGAACTTGTTATTAATAAACAATTTAGGCACATTTGGGCAGTCTTGATACATTTTGAACAGAAATGCAATGGTTCATTGGATCAGTCTAAAACGTTGCACATACATTGCTGCCATCTAGTAGCCAAAATCTAAATTGCACCTGTGCTGGAAAAATACATTATGGCCTTTCTCTTGCATTTAAAAAATGGTGGTACAAAGAAAATTCAAAGATTTTTTTTTTCTTTGTATTATCTTTTACCAGATCTAATGTGTTATATTCTCCTTCATTGCTTTCACATTTCCACAAACTTCAAAGTGTTTCCTTTCAAATGTTATCAAGAATATGCATATCCTTGCTTCAGGGCCTGAGCTACAGGCAGTTAGATTTGGGTATGTCATTTTAGGCGAAAATTGTGAAAAAGTGGTGGATCCTTTTAACGAGCGTTCGGTTACTGGTTCGAATCCCCGAACTGGGTAAAAGAAATCTGCCGATATTCTTTGTATAACCTTAGGAAAGGGTTCTTTGTAGCACCATAAAGGTTCCATGTAGAGACTTATGAGCATGGTTCTTCATAGAACCTTTAATCTTAATAGCACTAAAAAGGGTTCCGCTATAGTTACAAGCCAAAGACACCTTATGTGGTACTATATAGAACCATTTGTTTCAGTGTGTAGATTAACAAATAATTGTGTATTTTTACTTATGCATTGGTGCTGTACAATTCACTGTAAGGCAATTATAGATAATAATAGATGGGTATAGATTATTATAGATAAGTATAGATGGTATAGGTAATTATGGATGCGTATAGATAATTATAGATGGGTATAGATAATTATAGATGGGTATAGATAATTATAGATGGGTATAGATAAATATATATAAATATAGATGCGTATAGATAATTATAGATAGGTATAGACAATTATAGAAAATTATAGATGGGTATGGATATTTATAGATGGGTATAGGTAATTATAGATGCATATATAAAATTATAGATGGGTATAGATAGTTATAGATGCGTATAGATAATTATAGATGGTATAGATAATTATAGATAATTATAGATGGGTATAGATAAGTATAGATAATTATAGATGGGGATAGATAATTTTAGATTGGAATAGACAATTATAGATAATTATAGATGGGTATAGATATTTATAGATGGGTATAGATAATTATAGATAATTGTAAATAATTATAGATGGGTATCGATAATTATAGATGGGTATCGATAATTATAGATGGGTATAGATAATTATAGATGGGTATAGATAATTATAGATAATTGTAGATAATTATACATGGGTATCGATAATTATCGATGGGTATAGATAAATATATATAAATATAGATTCGTATAGATAATTATAGATAGATATAGATAATTATAGATAATTATAGATGGGTATAGATAATTATAGATTTGTATAGATAATTATAGATAGGTATAGACAATTATAGAAAATTATAGATGGTATGGATATTTATAGATGGGTATAGGTAATCATAGATGCCTATAGATAATTATAGATTGGTATAGATAATTATAGATGGGTATAGATCATTATAGATGTGTATAGATAATTATAGACGCCGATAGACAATTATAGATGCGTATATATAATTATACCTAGATGCGTATAGAGAATTATACATAATTATACATGCATATAGATAATTATAGATGCGTAGATATAATTATAGATGTGTATAGAGAACAGAAGATAATTATAGATGTGTATAGATGTCACGTTGGTATAAAGGGTCGGGAGACAAGCGCAGGAATGCGTAATATGGGTTTTTATTTGCCCACATTACAGCGTGCCGTGTAAAGGCACCGGGACGAAAAATGAAACAAACACGTAATAAAAAACACAGGGTTGAAACCCAAAACAAAATAGCAAGGAATACCTGAAATAAATACAGACGCGCACAATGATCAAAACACAGGACGAGGCCCGGAATCATGTGCGCAATCCAACATGGCACGAAAGCCAAAACACACAGCACAGGTACACTAACGGACATAATCGACAGCCCAATGGAGAACCAAAGGGCACATATATACAAACACTAATGATTGCCAATTGGGACCAGGTGTGCGCAATGACAGTTCCGGAGGGATCGTGACAATAGACAATTATAGATGGGTATAGATAAGTACAAAAAAATGAATGCATTCACTACTCTAAGTTGCTCTGGATAAGAGCTTCTCCTAAATGACTAAAAGGTCAAATGTAGATGACTGATGATTTATCATACATACAGCTCCCTATAAAACCATGGCAAGCATGCCATGTGCTACCTGTGCAGTTTTGGAAACTGTTTCATCAACTGTATTTCCCATCCAGTCCGTTGAGTGGATAAGACAGCGTTCTATCTAGAAGGTATTGTGCAGCAGGGTAGAACCACCGTTCAGAATCTAGTCTGTGTAGGAAACAATACACAGAGCCATTTAAGGACATTGGGACAAATGCTAACTAGAGATACGGTATGCATTAGCGTCTCAAAATGCAACTGAATTCCGTCACTGACGTCAATGGATTGTTTATTCGAAAGTTTGATTCATGTGCAAGTAACGGTGGGCACTTTAACATATTCAATTACATTAAAATCAGAGGTAGGAAAGGAGCCGAGGGAATGAAAACCAACAACATTCAAATCAACAGCATTCAAACCCTTTTACATCAGTTCTAATATGGCAAGCACAAACCTGTTCCAACTAGCAACTGTCGGGATTCAATCAGTCCAAATCATCTGAATTACTAACACACTGCTGTTTTGTCAGTAGACCACAGCCAGTGGGGAGGTGTGCTGCCACTGACCAGAGCTAGGCTAGGTTTATAGTACAGAAAGAAACAAGAAACAGGGTAAATTACAAACAAAAGAGCTTTTATTGCATGTAATGTTCCAACCTAAATTATCTATTCAAGAATAAAATAAAACTTGCAACTAGAGCTACCTGCTCTCTCAGTCCTCTCCTCCCCCGTGAGGGGAAACCAGCAGCTGATAAGTGTGGTGCCTTATTGAGTAGCCAGCCACACCCTCAATGAGACTATTGAAGGTCAGCCTTGCCTGTTCATCGTCAAGCCAGTGGTCGCGTTCCCGGCGGACTACATGGCTTGTGGTGCTGGTGAGGGTGTGGACATTAATTGGCCGTCCCTCACGGCGCCACACTCCCTTCTTCTCATGAGGGACCAACAATGACCCATCCCAAGGTTTCAAGCTGATGGCTGCGTTCCAGGCTGACCATCTGGCTTGGTAGGAGGGTTGGCCCCTGATGGCCCTACATGTACTCATACATTTTTAGATCAGCGCACATATTTTCCAAACACTTGGGTCTACTTGTCCGGTTGAAGCATTGGAGGCATTTATCTTATTTCCTCAAGATGACATAGAATATCTATCCGTCTCACAGTTAGACTGGCAGCTCGACTACCCCACGGTTAGACTGGCAGCTCGACTACCCCACGGTTAGACTGGCAGCTCGACTACCCCACGGTTAGACTGGCAGCTCGACTACCCCACGGTTAGACTGGCAGCTCAACTACTCCACGGTTAGACTGGCAGCTCGATTACCCCACAGTTAGACTGGCAGCTTGATTACCCCACGGTTAGACTGGCAGCTTGACTACCCTACGGTTACATGCTGACCAAACCTGTTTGTTCACAAACACCAGACGCGATCAGGGTACGCAGGTTGAAATATCAAAACAAACTCTGAAACAATTATATTAATTTGGCGACATTTATAGCAATTTAGCTAGCTAGCTTGCTGTTGCTAGCTAATTTGTCCTGGGATATAAACATTGGGTTGTTATCTTACCTGAAATGCACAAGGTCTTCAACTCTGACAATGAATCCACAGATAAAACAGTAAATCGAATTTGTTTCTCGTCATCTCTCCTCCTTCCTTCAGGCTTCTTTTTCTTCTTTGGACTTTATACGGTGGTTGGCAACCAACTTTACAGTGCATTACCACAAAGATGAACTAAGTGTGGACTTCAGTTCAAATTTCAATCACCCACGTGGGTATATGCTCCTAAAAAACAATGAGATGGGAGAGGCAGGACTTGCAGTGCATTGAGCATCACAAATTTTAACGCCTGGCCACGCAGACGCTCGTGAGCAGTGTGGGTGCAATGATTGAATAACATGTATTGTAAATGTATTTTGCGACGCGAGCGGTGTGGTCAGCTTGTTAGACTGCCAGCTCGACTAGTCCACGGTTAGATTGCTGTTTCCCTCAAAATTTAAGTTGAAAGTAGAAACTCAAACCTTGTTTTGACTTGATGGTATGCAGCTACTCTTCGTGACACACAAAGTACCACCATGCTCAAAAGCTTGAAACTTTTCTCCCAAACTAACACAGGGTCTGAGTCATCATATAGGAGTGATTTCTGCTTTCATCTCCACAAAATAACAACTGAGCCCTGCCTCAAGGCTCGTCGACAGATGGTCTGACAACCAGACAGAGTGACTCGAAAGCGAAAACAACAAGCTCTTTGATTCGAGACAGAACTCTGACAATCTGTCTTTATTTCACTTAATTCACCCTTCAGACCGACCAGCTAGCTAGCCATTCCAGTGGTGGACCATTCCAAGGAGTATATTGAAGAACAAAGAGGTTTTTCACTTTTGTTTACTTTACATCATTATTCATTTCAGTCACAAGCCGGCATCCAGGCGAGTAATTCGAGGAGCTAGTGATGGAGTTGGAACTAACTTGGCATATTTGAGAAGGAACGTGTATATACCAATAGAGGGTCAAATCATAAGCTTTTAAATAATAAAAACTAAAAATGACCTGTCATACCATAACGGGAGCTGCGAAATGTGGACGTTATTTCATCTCTGTAAGTGCCAAATAACTGTCATTACTGTCGATAAACGACACTGAAATCGAGAGAAATGATGCAGCAATGTGTAATGAACGCCTTGAAAAGATTTTAAACATACTAAGGTTATGCCGTCAACCCTAATTGGAAGACAAGTACATACATTCTGAAGAGCCTATAGTACAGTAGTATTACTCATCTCCTTTGTCGACAGCCAACCACTTCAATAACCAACATAATTACCATTATGGAAAAGGATTCATAGAATCTGTTTAAGTTTATAATAGTGGGAGATAAAACTCTGTTTGATTGATTTGAGCATTTGCCTTACACTTGATCCCATGAGGATCTATGATTCAGTTCCTGAAGGAAGACACACATACAGTATGAGGTTATATTTAGCATACTTTAGACTTAGAGTATTTGACCTTCTGAATATATCCCTCTGGGCCTTAACAGAAAACAGAATCAGGAAGTATTTGTATGAGTCTTGTAATTCTATTGAAGTCATTTTACAGGGCCAACCTATTAGGAACCCATCAAAGAGCTGTTCATCTGCTTTACAGCTATCATGGCTTTATAATTGGAGCAGTTTTGGTTTAGTCAGAATCAGTCGACCAGATCACCTTTTATTCTCTAAACTTTGTGTTGGTAGAAACATTCCTAAGATGGTATTCAGAGCCTCAAGAAACACCTTCAAACTTTTTTGAACACAGTTTGGAGTGAATTTACCCTTCGAATTCTTAAAAAATGGCCGTTGGGCTTCCATAAAAATGTTCTGGCTGTTGGGATGTCAAATACCCTCCAAATAAGTCCAGTCCAATGACAGCTAGAAATTGGACAGTTGCTCCTCTCCAAAGTGGGTCTAACTGGGGGAAATTGGGTTCAATAATCCCTGACCCCTGGCCAACTCCATCATCCCCACCCATACACTACCCCTCTTTAATCTTTCACCTGACTATCATCCCCACCCATACCCCTCCACTGGCGTAGCGGAATACCCCCACAGCCCCTGCAAGGCTCTGGGGGCCCATGCACCAGTCATCTCACACCAGTCAAAATATTATAAAAATGTTTTATACATTGTTTTGACAGTAACCCTTCTTTTTAATTTCCACATGTAGCAAGTCCAATTTACATGGCTAGAAGGTGACTCAGACTGATGATATGGTTTTCATGCATCTAATTAGCCTATTTCTCAGCGACGCCGGCGGCAGACTGCCTCGGCCTCCTCACCTAAATGGCTATCAAGTTCAAAAAAGTTAGGTGAATCCATCCGAGGTCTGACTCGGATGGAGAGTGAGTGTGTTGTTCAAGATTGATAAACGCAGCAAAAAAAGCTTTATCTGATCAAGCTCATGCCAAATTACCACATCAGCAAGCTACCACATCGTACTCGACTGACGACAAACCATCGCAAGTGGAAGCTAGTAGGTCTTATGCAGCAGTCAGCCCTAGCAGCCTCCCAGTCCCGACAGAGAATTCATTGCCCGGCCCGGCAATGACAGTGGCCTTTCTCCTCCTCTTTTTCCTTTCCTTGAGAAAGTGACAGTTCCTTTAGTGCCAGGCCTCCTCCTCTCCCAGAAAACCAAAAACAAGTACTGCCAGAAACGCAGCGGCCCCCGTTCTGTGAACACTGGAAAGCCTATGAGTGATGAAACGGATAGCCCCGACAGCGTGGAGTCTGAGTTCCAATGTGTAATATAAATAGGCTATATACGGTGCATTCGGGAAAGTATTCAGACCCGTTGACTTTTTACATTCAAACACATTTCAGCCCTGTTCTAAAATGGATTGAACACATTTTTTTCCTCATCCATTTACACACAATACCCCATAATGATAAAGCAAAAACAGGTTTTTAGATTTTTTTTCAAAATTATTAAAAATAAAAAACAAAAATACCTTATTTACATATGCTACCGGTCAAAAGTTTTAGAACTCCTACTCATTCAACGGTTTTTCTTTATTTTTACTATTTTCTACATTGTAGAATAATAGTGAAGACATCACAACTATGAAATAACACATCTGGAATCATGTAGTAACCAAAAAAGTGTTAAACACATCAAAATATATTTATATTTGAGATTGTTCAAATAGCAATATTTTTCCTTGATGACAGTTTGCGCATTCTTGGCATTCCTTACATTTTTATTTGTTTAACACTTTTTTGGTTACTACATGATTCCATATGTGTTATTTCATAGTTTTGATGTCTTCACTATTTTGATGTCTTCTACAATGTAGAAAATAGTAAATATAAAGAAAAACCCTTGAATGAGTAGGTGTTCTAAAACTTTTGACCAGTAGTGTAAATATTCAGACCCTATGAGACTCAAAATTGAGCTCAGGTGCATCCTGTTTCCATTGATAATCCTCGAGATGTTTCTACTACTTGATTGGAATCCACCTGAGGTAAATTCAATTGATTGGACATGATTTGGAAAGGCACACACCTGTCTATATAAGGTCTCACAGTTGACAGTGCATGTCAGAGAAAAAACCGAGCCATAAGATCGAAGGAATTGTACGTAGAGCTTGGAGACAGGATTGTGTCGAGGCACAGATCTGGGGAAGGGTTCCAAAAGAATTCTGAAGCATTGAACGTCTCCAAGAACACAGTGACCTCCATCATTCTTAAATGGAAGAAGTTTGGAATCACCAAGATTCTTCCTAGAGCTGGCCGCCTGGCCAAACTGAGCAATCGGGGGAGAAGGGCCTTGGTCATGGAGGTGACCAGGAACCCGATGGTCACTCTGACAGAGCTCTAGAGTTCCTCTGTGGAGATGGGAGAACTTTCCAGAAGGACAACCATCTCTGCATCACTCCACCATTCAGGTCTTTATCATAGAGTTGCCAGACGGAAGCCACTTCTCAGTAAAAGGCACATGACAGCCCGCTTGGAGTTTGCCGAAAGGCACCTAAAGGACAGACCATGAGAAACAAGATTTTCTGGTCTGATTAAACCAAGATTGAACTCTTTGGCCTGAATGCTAAGTGTCACGTCTAGAGGAAACCTAGCACCATCCCTACAGTGAAGCATGGTGATGCAGCTTCATGCTGTGGGGATGTTTTTCAGTGGCAGAGATTGGGAGACTAGTAAGGATTGAGGGAAAGATGAGCGGTGCAAAGTATGGAGAGATCCTTGATGAAAACCTTTTCCAGAGTGCTCAGGACCTCAGAATGGGGCGAAAGTTCACCTTCCAACAGGACAGTGACCCTAAGCACACAGTCAAGACAATGCAGGAGTGGCATCAGGACAAGTCTCTTAATGTCCTCGTGTTGGCCAACCAGAGCCCGGACTAGAACCTCTGGAGAGACCTGAAAATAGCTGTGCAGCGACACCTCCCATCCATCCAACCTGACCGAGCTTGAGAGAATCTGCAGAGAATAATGGGAGAAACTCACCAAAGATAGGTGTGCCAAGCTTGTAGCATCATGCCCAAGAAGACTCAAGGCTATAATCGCTGCCAAAGGTGCTTCAACAAAGTACTGAGTAAAGGGTATGAATACTTAAGTAAATGTGATATTTCCGTCGGTGGTTTTATACATTTTCAAAAATTTATAAAAAACTGTTTTTGCTTTGTCATTATGGGGTGTTATGTAGATTGACGAGGGGAAAATAAATGTTTTATCAATTTTAAAATAAGACTGTAATGTGACAAAACGTGGAAAAATTCAAGGAATCTGAATACTTTCAGAATGCACTGTAGCTATACTGTTGCTAGTAGGCTGGACTGCATATTGTCTGCATAATTAAACAATACCTACTAAGCTATTGTTTTGACTGTGGAATGATTGTATTATTTGGCACAAACTTTCTATCCAAGCTAGAGAGCACGAGGACAGCTAAGGTAAGCTATAGGCCTACAGGACAGTTGTATACTATTTATTTTTAATCAATTGGTTACTGATTAGTATGCTGTTGCATTGAACATTCATTTAACAATATGCAATGTTTGAATGTCCCAGTTTTATTACTAAACAAGTAAATAGGGATACATTATTGCAGCCAGCCAGCATTCTAAATATCAGCATTGCTTCACCGTAGGCCTATAGCTTAGTGAAACATAACCGTTAGCCTTAACATGTAAAGCAAAGCTATATAGGATACTACAAGCACTAGCACTACATAATCTGACAGCCTATCAATAGGCAGCCGCATAGATATCGCAATTTCAGAACCATGGACAGCAATCAGTAGTCTATACTAAGAAACTGACGCATTAAAAAGCTCCGATTTTGTGGGGGTCCAGAGAAACTGCTACGCCAGTGATACCGCCCTTAACCTCCATGTCATCGCCACCATGGTCTCCTGGCCTCTGCCAGAACACATTAAGGTATCAGGAAGTATCTTTCACATCTCTCACTGATTCATTGCATAGATAAATACATGGGGAAAGCAATTTAAATCAGCCCCAACTGAGAGAGATTCCAAGTGATTAAAACAAGAAGTGTCTTCTATGCAAATGAACCCAAATCTGCATGTAATTACACATCTGTGGAATGCAGTCTCTTGGCAGAACAGAAGACACACCCTCTTTAAGACCCTCACTAATGCCTTGGAAGTGGGCTAGACTAGACGCTAAGCTAATCTCAAATGTAGGCAAGGCGCAAATCACAAATTAAGTAAAATACAAATCGTGGCTGTCTGATAAACATTGTAACTACATTTTTGCCAATTTTCCTTTAGTTTTAGAATTATTGCAAGTGGTAACTCCCCTCAATGTGCTCTGAACATTTAATGACTCTAGGACTAAGAACATTTGTTCAGAACATCTTCTAAAGTTTCATAATTGTAAGTTTTTTTAATGGGAAAATGTGGATAATGTTTTAAATTTCTGTTTTGGAAAATAGGTTTTTGTTAGACAGCAACGAAACCAGCAGGTGTGTATTCCACTGAACATCTGGCCCTGTTAAAATAGTACATTGTGATATAGGTCTTGGTTAGGACATCATATGTACTAGCACTACTGACATCTTTTAAAAGTGCAATGTTGGCCGTTTTGTAATTTTATCAGTAACTTACTATATTAATCAACAGTATGATACTGTATAAACGAAATACAGTAGATTACCGTAGAATGTAAAGTAAATACGGTACATTTGTTTTCCAGCACACTGGTAAGACTTTCTGTAATTTCAACAGTAAAACATTGTAGAATGCACAGTAAAATACTTTAAATCTGTTTTACAGTATTAATAATGGTGTATTGTGGGAAAATGTTGTGGGTGGGGAAAGAGTTTTTGACTCATTTACATATTTTAATTCATGCCTTGTGAGAGGCTATATTTGTTGCACCCGGGAGAATGCTGTACCCCCACAGAATACGGAAAACTGTATTAAAAAAGAAATACAAACCTTATCCTGAAACTCTACAGTAACTTATTGCTGCCAGTAATATACTGTTTTCAGAATACAGTACCATAACACATGTTTTGAGTACCAAAAAACATTGTTTCTTGCTCATTAACACAATTTGAAGCGTGTATTGTAAGAGCCTATACTTGTTGCACCCGTTAGTGAGAGTCCAGTAACAGTTTAAGTGATATGTTGTAGTGGTTCCCTAACCATTATATTTTAGTAGGAAACAGATCAGAGTGGCAGCAAGTTTCAAACCTTTTACTCGTTGTGTGTCCTTTTGATCTGTTCTTCCCTGTAGTCTCTGTCAATTTATAAGCCTTTGTTAAGGCTGCAAGTGCTATAAAACACCAAATATCACTACGTATGCTGTAATTAAAGCTACCTGAAGCATTCCAGCCAATTATGGCAAAAATAGGTTTTGATCAACACAGTGTACCCTAGTGGCACCTGCTGGTCAAAATAATTTAGAGCAGCCAAATTAGTATAGATGACGTCCCACAGCCTAGACTTTTTGTCTTCTACCAAACCAATGGTCCAGCACAGTGCACGTGTCATAATACCCATAAAACGTAGCGGTAAACCCCAATAATGGTTCCAATCGTTTTTTTACCCATTTATCTATTTAATGTTGAGTGTCACAGTATGAGTCATAAAACCCGGAAATGGTTCCAATTGTTCCATCTGTGATTTTAGAACTACTTCATATAAGGTCTGTGTTTCGTGTAGGATTACTCTGGCATGACATTTTGATAACCATGTAATTCTCTTTCGGACAAGGTTTTCTCAACACATGACTCATTTCAGGAAACTACGCATATGTCATGCGTCACTACTTCACAGAAGAGAAATTTGAACGTAAACATTTTTTTTTATCAAAATGAAGAAATGCTTTCTGGAACATGTGAACTTTCATGTGCCTTAAAAACAAGTGTGTATTCCATCTGTAAATATGAGTACAATTGTTAAATGATGAGCCTGGTTGGTTTAGAAACAGAAAAAGCCAGGAACCTTCCCGCTAGCCTTGATTAGCTGAGATAATGGATGGGCTGGACATGCCGAGAGATGAGTTTGGATTGGTCTGCAATGTACAATGCTTCTGTCTATAACATTAGATGCTCAGTATGTGTAGGTAATCCTTTCTAATGCAGATTTTTTTTAAGATATCACAAAGAACTGCAAAAGTGTTGCTAATGCTCTCCACTTTCTGGAGGATGATCGTGCCATGCTGACTCACTCTGACTCTGAAAATGAATCAGACGATGATGAAATCCCTGATTTAGGTCAAAACATTTTCATTGAACCAGACATTGTACAGTTTTCTGAAATGGTGGTCAACAGTGTTGTTGTCACGAAAGAATTTGACAAGTTTTGAAATCAGTGGAATGCCCAGTGGAAGCAGAGTATGAAAGCTAAGGAGATTCTGCCTTATGATTGCAAATACGCGGAGGGTGTCCAAAAGTCAACACACAGAAGGGTGTTGTATTAAACACCTGTCTCTGGATTACATCTTCAAACTAATAATAGTGAAGACATCAAAACTAAGAAATAACACATATGGAATCATGTATTAACCAAAAAAGTGTTAAACAAATCAAAATATGTTTTATATTTGAGATTCTTCAAAGTAGCCACCCTTTGCCTTGATCACAGCTTTGCACATTCTTGGCATTCTGAGGTGGTCTCATGAGGTGGTCTCCTGAAATGCATTTCAATTAACAGGTGTGGCTTGTTAAAAGTTAATTTGTGGAATTTATTTCCTTCTTAATCTGTTTGAGACAATCAGTTGTGTTGTGACAAGGTAGGGGTAGTATACAGAAGATAGCCCTATTTGGTAAAATACCAAGTCCATATTATGGAAAGACCAGCTCAAATAAGCAAAGAGAAACAACAGTCCATCATTACTTTAAGACATGAAGGTCAGTCAATCCTGAACATTTCCAGAACTTTGAAAGTTTCTTTAAGTGCAGTCGCAAAAACCATCAAGCGCTATGATGAAACTGGCTCTAATGAGGACCGCCACAGGAATGGAAGACCCAGAGTTACCTATAAGACAAAAAAAGCTCTTTGCCCCACTCACTTTTCATAGATGTCTAGAACTGTAAAGTTTTATGCTCTTGTAGGAAGCAATCACCCCCATTTCTGACTACTAATTATCTATAACTGGGCTAATAACTCACTAACTAGCAAAGCATATGAACAATTGTTCAAACGTGGATACATGCGACTATCGCTTTGATCTTAACTACTTAGGGAGCAGTGTCAAAGTCACCATTATTAGTCAGTTGTACAACCAAATGCCTTCAACTGAAATGTGTCTTCCGCATTTAACCCAACCCCTCTGAATCAGAGAGGTGCAGGGGGCTGCCTTAATCGACATCCACGTCTTCGGCGCCAGGGGAACAGTGGGTTAACTGCCTTGTTCAAGGGCAGAACAACAGATTTTTACCTTACCCTCCGGTTACAAGTCCAACGCTCTAACCACTAGGCTACCTGCCGCCCCCTAGTGGGGTGCTAGTCATCAAAAGCTCTGCTTCTTGGCAATATCACAGCGTTGTCAGATTTCAAAAAGGCTTTACGGCGAAAGCACAACATTTGATTCTTTGAGGGTAGCACCGCCAATATTTCTTCATTAGCATAAATTCATAAACCATCGCGGTTCACACAAAACACATTTCACAGCGAAAACAAATCCCTTACCTTTTGAAGAACTTCTGCTGAGGGCTTCCCAAGTGTCCAACGAAGACATCCAATGGTTCTTTTGTTAGAAAAAGTCATTTATTATATCCATAAATCTCTGTTTGGTTGGTGCGTTATGTTCAGAAAATCCAATGTCGAATCGCCCATTGAAACGTGAAGAGAACGCGTTCAATTTTCCTAAACAAATCAAATACCAGTTAAAATGCATCCTTAGCTATCCTATTATGAATATTAGCGATAATATTTCACTCGGATGGTCACCTATACCTTATATAAGTAAAATAAAGTGGGGCGCGCAGCCAGACTTGCGCCCAAGAAAACTTGTTGACATCTGAGCTACCTTGGCCATTTCCTGTACCTATTCGTTGTGTTTACTCCAATCTGTCTCGGTCTTTGTATATAGACTGCTGACATCTAGTGGAAGCCATAGGTACTGCAGTCTCAGTCCTGGTAACAAATGGATTCAATAGGAAGTGTGCCTAACAGAGCCAAAGGTGACCAGAAACTGATTTCCGGATGGTTTTTTCTCAGGTGTTTGCCTGCTAAATGAGTTCTGTTATACTCACAGACATTATGTTAACACTTTTAGAAACTTCAGAGTGTTTCCTATCCAATAGTACTAATTATGTGCATATTCTATTTTCTGAGCCTGAGTGGCAGGCATTTTGCTTTGGGCACGCCAGACTCTCCAAAACCGTCACCTCACCTGCCGCTCCCTAAGAAGTTAAACAATCGCATCTACTCACAAACGCTCATGCTGTAAACACAGTCCAGAACAAAGTAAATGGGAGAGATACATGTACTATGGTGTGAAAAGTGCAAATCATTCCCAGAATAACAGCAAAGGACCTTGTGAAGATGCTGGAGGAAACAGTAAAACGAGTCCTATATCGACATAACCTGAATGGCCGCTCAGCAAGGAAGAACCCACTGCTCCAAAACCATCATAAAAAAGCCAGACTATGGTTTGCAACTGCACATGGGGACAAAGATCGTACTTTTTGGAGAAATGTCCTCTGATCTGATGAAACAAAAATGGAACTGTTTGGCCATAATGACCATCATTATGTTTGGAGGAAAAAGGGGGAGGCTTGCAAGCCGAAGAACACCATCCCAACCGTGAAGCATGGGGGTGGCAGCATCATGTTGTGGGGGTGACTGGTGCACTTCACAAAATAGATGGCATCATGAGGAAGGACAATTATGTGGATATATTGAAGCAACATCTCAAAACATCAGTCAGGAAGTTAAATCTTGGTCGCAAATGGGTCTTCCAAAATGGACAATGACCCCAAGCATACTTCCAAAGTTGTGGCAAAATGGCTTAAGGACAACAAAGTCAAGGTATTGGAGTGGCCATCACAAAGCCCTGACCTCAATCCTAAAGAAAATTTGTGGGCAGAACTGAAAAAGCGTGTGCGAACAAGGAGGCCTACAAACCTGACTTAGTTACACCAGCTCTGTCAGGAGAAAGGGGCCAAAATTCACCCAACTTATTGTGGAAAGCTTGTGGAAGGCTACCCAAAAAGTTTGACCCAAGTTAAACAATTTAAAGGCAATGCTACCAAATACTAATTGAGTGTATGTAAACTTCTGACCCGCTGGGAATGTGATGAAAGAAATAAAAGCTGAAATAAATCATTCTCTACTATTATTCTGACATTTCACATTCTTAAAATAAAGTGGTGATCCTAACTGACCTAAGACAGAGAATTTTTTCTAGGATTAAATGTCAGGAATTGTGAAAATCTGAGTTCAAATGTATTTGGCTCAGGTGTATGTAAACTTCCGACTTCAACTGTATTATGAATCCCCATTAGTTCCTGCCAAGGCAGCAGATACTGTTCCCGGGGTTCATTAGTTCCTGCCAAGGCAGCAGCTACTCTTCCTGGGGTTCATTAGTTCCTGCCAAGGCAGCAGCTACTCTTCCTTTGGTTCATTAGTTCCTGCCAAGGCAGCAGCTACTCTTCCTTTGGTTCATTAGTTCCTGCCAAGGCAGCAGCTACTCTTCCTGGGGTTCATTAGTTCCTGCCAAGGCAGC
Organism: Hucho hucho; assembly: GCA_003317085.1. Taxonomy (NCBI): domain Eukaryota; kingdom Metazoa; phylum Chordata; class Actinopteri; order Salmoniformes; family Salmonidae; genus Hucho; species Hucho hucho. Next base: position 127,511 of record QNTS01004275.1, on the reverse strand, counting down.
AGCTACTCTTCTTGGGGTCCAGCAACATTAAGGCAGTTATATACAATATAAAAATATTACATGACATTACATTTCATAACACTTTCACACAATTAAGTGTGTTCCCTCAGGCCACTGTTTTACTACAACATATCTACAATGCAAAATCCGTGTGTTCTTGTGTGTAGCGTGCCTATTTTATCATATGTCTGTGCCTGTGTGTGTGTCTCTTCACAGTCTCCGTTGTTCCATAAGCTGTATTTTTTATCAGTTTTTAAAATCTGATTTCTACTGCTTGCATCAGTTACCTGATGTGGAATAGAGTTCCATGTAGTCCTGTGTCACGCCCTGATCTGTTTCACCTGTCATTGTGACTGTCTCCACCCACCTCCAGGTGTCACCTGTTTTCCCCATTAGTCCCTGTGTACTTATTCCTATGTTCCCTGTTTGTCTGTTGCCAGTTTGTCTTGTCAAGTCAACCAATGTGTTTTTCAGTGCTTCTGCCTTTTTCCTTATCTCTGTTTTTGCTAGTCCTTCCAGTTTTGACCCTTGCCTGCCTTGACTCTGAACCTGTCTGCCTAACCATACTGCCTCCCCTGACCTCCCCTGACCCTGCCTGCCACTCAGTACCTCCTGGACTCTGACCTTGTTATGCTCTTTTGCCTGTCCACGACCATTCTCTTGCCTGCCCCTTGGATACTAATAAATATCAGAGACTCAAACCATCTGCCTCCCGTGTCTGCGTCTGGGTCTCGCCCTTTGCCCTTATAGTCATGGCTCTACGTAGTACTGTGCACCTCCCATAGTCTGTTCTGGACTTAGGGATTGTGAAGAAACCTTTGGTGGCATGTCTTGTGGGGTATGCATGGGTGTTTGAGCTGTATGCTAGTAGTTTAAACCGACACCTCGGTGCATTTAGCATGTCAACACTTCTTACAAAAACATGTAGGTCTCTAGTGATATAAAACATCTAGTATTCATTAATATCCTGTACTATGCAAATGACTACAGCCAACCTGCTCGCTCTAATCTCTTGAAATTACAGTGAAATACTGTATAAATATTTTTGGGGTGGTTTAATTTTCACTTTTACTGTGTTTCATTGCTCTGGCATCAAGTTACCGTGAATATCTCAGCATTGTATTGGCACTATCCAGAGAGTCAGAGATTTATCATAAGATATCTTGTTGTAATTACAATTCTTTTGAAGACCAATGTATCACTAACTACAATAACATTTTCAGTAATTTTTTACTTGCTATGACGTGTTTTTTTTAATCAACCTTGGTTGAATGCACTGACTGTAAAGTTGCTAAGGAGAAGTAAGTAGCCTTGCCTTTTGCAATCTGTAATGGCTCATGGGAGCAGGAGCCTATCTCTTGATTCTGTAGCGTGAGGCAGCTTTATTTAAGTACACCCCCCTGAACAGGACGCTAGTCAATCACAGGGACTTATCACCAATCGATCTACTTAATGCTCAGTGCCAAGCAGAGACGCATTGGGACCCATTTTTACAGTCGGTCCCATTTTTACAGTCTTGGTATGACTCAGCCAACCTTCCAATATCAGGGCAGAAACTCTAACCACAAGGCCACAGTTGGACAAGAGTGACCACTAAATTACCTAAGACTGAGTGAGTGAGTGACAATCCTGTTTCCTTGTTAAATGGCTTTTATGCATCATATTATTCCCGCTCTTTCTCCCTCTCACCTCTCTCTCCCAATCTAACCTTCTTATAGTCTTTCCCTCTCTCAGTCTCCATGTTCCACTTCACATCCCTACTCTTGTACTCCTCTCACATCCACTCTCTCTATTTCAACCTTCCATCATCAAAGATTCACCTTATTTCTCTTTTTTCGTCCTATCCTTTTCTCCTTTCATCCCTTCTCTTGCTCTCGCTCTGTCTCCATCGCTCTCTCTTCTTCTTCTTCTTCCTCTTCTTCTTCTTTGGGATTGGATTGGCGTATCGAAACCAACTTTAAGGTGCACACACCGCACACCTACTGTACTAGGCCAGTCACGGCCTACCTACATTATATTATCTTCATTACGTTACATTTTGTGATACAAACATTAAAAGGAAATGGGAAAAGGGAAAACAATAAAATAATAATTGCAACAACAACTAACCCTGCACCTATTTAAAACTATTTCATTAAAATAAAAATCACCACCACATTCCACTAATTTGACCCTAACTGATCTTACACCGGCGGCCTGGAAGGACAGGACTCTTTTGTTCATCAACCTTGTAACTCTTCTGCAGTAAAACATCTATTTTCTGTGATTTACATTCCATTTCTGCGGTACAGTTGATAACAATGAATGCTAAGAAGACAACCTTACTGAGCACCAATTCATATTACTCTGTACTACTCACAACAGACACATCATCCTCTATTCACTGCCTCTGCATACGACACCTTCTGTTCTACTCTGACCAAGGTAATATCACCCCGTCTCTCTTGCACAGGACACTTCTGATCCACAGGTTTTTTTCCCACCGGTACTACACATTCCTTTGTCCCATGCCCTCCTGCACATCTTGGAATCTCCCTCCTACACACTGCTGCAACATGACCATAAGCTTGGCATCTGAAACACCTTAGTGGGTTCGACACAAAAGCTCTTACTTGATAACTAACATATCTTAGTAACATAACTTTATCAGGTAAAGACTCTGCTTCAAAACTCAAAAGGATAGGCAATGTCTCCTCAGTTTCACCACGCTCACCCCGGGTCTGCATTGCACCAGATGACGGGCATCACAGACACAGGGAATTTTCCATTTCAGTTGCCACACCTCAACACTTAGTCCCACCCCAGTAATCACTCCTTTCAAAGGCGTCCTGCTCCAGAGAGAAAAGTAAGTCACAGATCTTGTCCTTAGTCGTGTGATGCAAAGCACCCAATCCTTCTGGATGGAGGAAATACAGAAAATCAAGTCCACTTCGAGCTACCTTCACAGATTTAACATTACCCAACTCCTTTCTCACCCACCCTGAAACCACAAATGGATCCGCCAAAAGACAAAGGTCCACTTTGTCCAAAAATGTCACTCCTACTGGGCCAGATTCTTCTTTATTATGTCTGGAGCCATTCTTCCTCAACACACATATTCCCACTACACTCAGCTCTTTTCCTCCTGTCCATAACCACGTCTATCCGTTCACCACGCTCTTGTCGCGCCTTCATCCGCTGTATTGCTTGCAGAGCACGCACTGATAGCATTTCTCCAAAACCTAACTTCTGTTCCTTAGCCCACTTTACGAGACTCTTCCCTCTCCATGCTTCCTTCATGACCGACTCCCCCTAGTCTATGATCTCTCCAAATCATTACACTTTACTGCTCAAAGTGGTAGAGAAAAATAACGGTTGTCACTAGTTACCACATCCACAAAGTCATAAACCTCTCTCTCTCAACTGGGAAGCTGTGGTTCGGCCACTGCCAGCTGCGAAGCTTCCTGTGCTGCCGTTAATCATACACACACACACACACACCAAAAAAGCTCTTACAGTCTCACTTCAGATTCCGACGTTTGTCCATAAACGTCAAATTTCAAAGGTTAAGTTAAGAGTTAATGTTTCGGAGTGCGTTAAAACAAAAACACTGTGTACCTAGCACTGGGCTTGAACACAGGACAATCGGAGACGGAGCTCCAGGCTTAAGCCCATCCGCCATCCCCGTCCACAATGCCCTATCAATTCACAAGCCTACTTGATGATAATAGTGCTAACCGTTGCCCCTAGTGGCCAGTTAAGTAATCTCCCGACGTCTTGGGTACCTGGACAAACATCTAATTTCCCCTTGGATCTTGAGCAACCTGGCTGCACAAACATACACAGAGAAACACAGACACACACACACACATCCAACTGTCAGGTTTTACAGGCTGGAAACGTTCAGCCATGAACCCAAATATCAAACACAGAGCCAGTGGAATGTAACACACACGGCTGACTATCATTCTAGAAAGATATTCCCTTCCCTTCAGCACTCTTCAACTCACCTTCAACCTTCTTCAAGTCTCCTTCAACTCTTCTTCCAACCTCTTCAACTCTCCTTCAGCTCTCTTCAACACTCGTTCAACCCTCTTCAACTCTTATTCAACCTTGTTCAACTCTCCAGCTTCCCTTGTCCGCTCTCCTAAAACCCTCTCCAACTCTCCATCTTCTCTTGTCAACTCTTCTTCAACCTTCTTCAACTCTCCATATTCCCCTGTCCACTCTCCACAATCAACCAAGCCAAGTTGTTATTCCAACCCACCACTAACACACCTGAATCAACTATTCTAGCTGGAAGACCATGATTACTGTTATTTGACCGAGACCTATTGCACTCACTGCACTGAAATCAAAGCTGCATAAATAACCTCATCAGATCACACAGCTGAGGTCATGTGATGAGCCATTCAACAGCTAGGTATTCAGATCGGCCTTTTGGTCAGCTCTTAGACTAAAATAGACTAAAAGTGACTGAAAATAATGTTTCCAATCCCATGCGTATCCTTCGGATAGTGTTATACCACAGTGATTCATATACATGACGGTAAAAATTGATTTGCATTTTAATGAGGGAAATAAGTATTTGACCCCTCTGCAAAACATGACTTAGAACTTGGTGGCAAAACCCTTGATGGCAATCACAGAGGTCAGACGTTTCTTGTAGTTGGCCACCAGGTTTGCACACATCTCAGGAGGGATTTTGTCCCACTCCTCTTTGCAGATCTTCTCCAAGTCATTAAGGTTTCGAGGCTGACGTTTGGCAACTCGAACCTTCAGCTCCATCCACAGATTTTCTATGGGATTAAGGTCTGGAGACTGGCTAGGACACTCCATGACCTTAATGTGCTTCTTCTTGAGCCACTCCTTTGTTGCCTTGGTCGTGTGTTTTGGGTCATTTTCATGCTGGAATACCCATCCACGACCCATTTCCAATGCCCTGGCTGAGGGAAGGAGGTTCTCACCCAAGATTTGACGGTACATGGCCCCGTCCATCGTCCCTTTGATGCTGTGAAGTTGTCCTGTCCCCTTAGCAGAAAAACACCCCCAAAGCATAATGTTTCCACCTCCATGTTTGACGGTGGGGATGGTGTTCTTGGGGTCATAGGCAGCATTCCTCCTCCTCCAAACACGGCGAGTTGAGTTGATGCCAAAGAGCTCCATTTTGGTCTCATCTGACCACAACACTTTCACCCAGTTGTCCTCTGAATCATTCAGATGTTCATTGGCAAACTTCAGACGGGCATGTATATGTGCTTTCTTGAGCAGGGGGACCTTGCGGGCGCTGCAGGATTTCAGTCCTTCACGGCGTAGTGTGTTACCAATTGTTTTCTTGGTGACTATGGTCCCAGCTGCCTTGAGATNCAGAAAAACACCCCCAAAGCATAATGTTTCCACCTCCATGTTTGACGGTGGGGATGGTGTTCTTGGGGTCATAGGCAGCATTCCTCCTCCTCCAAACACGGCGAGTTGAGTTGATGCCAAAGAACTCCATTTTGGTCTAATCTGACCACAACACTTTCACCCAGTTGTCCTCTGAATCATTCAGATGTTCATTGGCAAACTTCAGACGGGCATGTATATGTGCTTTCTTGAGCAGGGGGACCTTACGGGCGCTGCAGGATTTCAGTCCTTCACGGCGTAGTGTGTTACCAATTGTTTTCTTGGTGACTATGGTCCCAGCTACCTTGAGATCATTGACAAGATCCTCCCGTGTAGTTCTGGGCTGATTCCTCACCGTTCTCATGATCATTGCAACTCCACGAGGTGAGATCTTGCATGGAGCCCCAGGCCGAGGGAGATCTTTTGTGACAGTTCTTTTGTGTTTCTTCCATTTGCGAATAATGGCACCAACTGTTGTCACCTTCTCACCAAGCTGCTTGGCGATGGTCTTGTAGCCCATTCCAGCCTTGTGTAGGTCTAAAATCTTGTCCCTGACATCCTTGGAGAGCTCTTTGGTCTTGGCCATGGTGGAGAGTTTGGAATCTGATTGATTGATTGCTTCTGTGGACAGGTGTCTTTTATATAGGTAACAAGCTGAGATTAGGAGCACTCCCTTTAAGAGTGTGCTCCTAATCTCAGCTCGTTACCTGTATAAAAGACACCTGGGAGCCAGACATCTTTCTGATTGAGAGGGGGTCAAATACTTTTTTCCCTGTACCTTCTTCCTTCTCCCTTATACCTTCTGCCTACAGTGAATAACACAGTTATTCACTGTAGGTAGAGTTCAGCATGTCAACTTTAATTTGAGGGTATTTCAATCCATATGGTGAGAGGCTAGCATGTCTTGGGGGTATGACATTTGTGTGTCAGTGATCATTATTCACAATTCCTTCAGGATTATCCATAAATACTTAACTTCTTAGGGAGCGGTTCCCGAGGTGACGGTTTTGGAGAGTCTGGCGTGCCCAAAGTAAAATGTATCCCACTCAGGACCAGAAAATAGGATATGCACATAATTAGTACTATTGGATAGGAAACGCTAAGCGTGGCAGACCTGTATTTGAGGAGTTTCTCCCACTCTTCTCTGCAGATATACTCAAGCTCTGTCAGGTTGGATAGGGAGCGTTGCTGCACAGCTATTTTCAGGTCTCTCCAGAGATGTTAGATAGGGTTCAAGTCCGGGCTCTGGCTGGGCGACTCAAGGACATTCAGAGACTTGTCCCGAAGCAACTCCTGCATTGTCTTGGATGTTTGCTAGGGTCATTTTCCTTTTGGAAGGTGAACCTTCGCCCCAGTCTGAGGTCCTGATCGCCTCGATTTTGAGTAGTCTCCCAGTCCCTGCCGCTGAGAAACATCCCCACAGCATGATGCTGCCACCACCATGCGTCACCATAGGGATGGTGCCAGATTTCCTCCAGACTTGACACTTGGCATTCAGGCCAGAGTTCAATATTGGTTTCATCAGACCAGAGAATCTTGTTTCTCATGGTCTGAGAGTCTGAGAGTTAAACCTTTTGGCAAACTCCAAGCGGGATGTCATGTGCCTTTTACTGAGGAGGGGCTTCCGTCTGGCCACTCTATCATAAAGGCCCGTTGGTGGAGTGCTGCAGAGATGGTTGTCCTTCTGGAAGGTTCTCCCATCTCCACAGAGGAACTCTATAGCTCTATCAGAGTGACTATCTGGTTCTTGGTCACCTCCCTGAACAAGGCCCTTCTCCCCCGATTGCTCAGTTTGGCCTGGCGGCCAGCTCTAGGAAGAGTCAAGGCTGGTTCTAACCTTCTTCCTTTTAAGAATGAAGGAGGTCACTGTGTTCTTGGGGACCTTCAATATTGCAGAAATGTGTTGGTATCCTTCCCCAGATCTGTGCCTCGACACAATCCTGTCTCGGAGCTCTACGGACAATTCCTTCAATCTCACTGTTTGGTTTTTACTCTGACATGCACTGTCAACTGTGGGACCTTATACAGACAGGTGTGTGCCTTTCCAAATCATGTCCAATAAATTGAATTTACCACAGGTGGACTCCAATCAAGTTGTAGAAACAGCTCAAGGATGATCAATGGAAACAGGATGCACCTGAGCTCAATTTTGAGTCTCATAGCAAAGAGTCTGAATACTTATGTAAATAAGATATTTCAGTTTTAATAAAGCTGCAAAAATATCTAAAACCTGTTTTCCCTTTGTCATTATGGCATACTGTGTGTAGATCGCTGAGGAGTTTTTTTTTATTTAATACATTTTAGATTAAAGCTGTAATGTAACAAAATGTGGAAAAAGTCTGAATGCACTGTATATATATACTGTATATATATATTTATATATAATTTTTTTTCTCACACTGACTGTAAGTCATTCTGGATAAGAGCTTCTGCTAAATTACCAAAATGTAAATGTGAAAAATGAACACTTGCAAAGCACACTGCTGGGAATTATTCTAATGACCTCCGCCCCAAAACAAGGCCATATTTGATCAAAATACAAATTGTTTGAGGGCGGAGCTTATTAAAATAATACCCAGCAGTGTGCTTTGCAAATGATCATTTTTAACATTCATATTTTAGTTATTCAGCATAGTGTTTCCCAACCCTGGTCCTCGAGTACCCCCTACAGTACACATTTTTTTTGTAACCCTGGACAAGAGCACCTTGTCAACTAATCATCAAGCCCTCAATTAATTGAATGAGGTGTGTTTGTCCAGGGCTACAATAATACAGTTAAAAAGTTTACAATTTGGGGTACTGGAGGACCACACTGCAAGGAAGTTTGCTGTAAAATGCAGAGCAATGACATTGTACAGTACTGTAAAATCTGCCTACTATACTGTAAGAAATAACGCTGTAATAATGTAGATTTTTTTTTACTGTAATTACATGGTATTAGTGCAAGCAGGTTGGCTGCTAGGCAGTTGCATATTGAACACTTTGATAAATGCTAAGTGTTTCATATCCTATGTACCTCTAGAGGCCTAAACAAAGACTTCCATGCTGGCCATGATTACAGGGCAAAACAGCTCAAAAGAAAACACCTTAATATTCATTCATTCATTCATTAATATTCATTCTGATCTGACCCCATTCATCATACATGTTGTTAGGGTACTACTACCATATATAAGTTCAATTAGTACAGCATTCTCACTAACGGGTGCAAGAAATATAGCCACTCACAAAGCACGTATGAAAATATGTTAATGAGCCAGCGATTCTTTCCCCTCCCACAAAAATGTATTGTTAAATTGTATTGTAATAAAATTACAGCAATTGCTAACATTGAATATGTCATTATATATTACAGCATACCAATTCATATTTGGTGTTTAATATCACTTGCACTTGTAGAGGCCTAGACAAAGGCTTTTAAACTGTCTGTCATTACAGGGCGAAAGAGACCAAAAGGACATGGCTAAACACTAGTGACTTTACGTTGGACTGGAGCTCAGAGGCATGCGTCGAAATCGCTAAGCAGCTAACTTCGAAGAAGTGTGCTGATGTGTGTATCACTTTATCAGAAGTACATCATAAATTTCGTTTGATCATGTGCTTTTTCAAACCATGTGTTGCAAAAATGCTAGATCACACTGATTTTTCCTTGGTTTCCTGTGCTTTTTTCGATGCAAAGCTATTTTCAAACACCAATCTCTACTGGACACCGTACTTACAAATATAGTTAGGATTTTGTACTTGTTAATACGCTTAGCAGGTAGTGTAGGGAACTATGGATCATTCAGGGATGTGAGGGTATGAGGTCAAATCCTGTTGAAGGCACACTTGAAAATAGTTGTATGTAAAACCACACTTTCTGCACTGTTGTTCAAATCATTAGTTTTATTTAGTATAGTATAAACTTCTGTCTTAAGCATCCTAAATAATGCCATAGATTCAGTTTAAGAAAAAGAACGGGACGCATGATGTAAACCTGGTATTTCAACTGATTACTAAAGCCAACGACTTACCGCTGCACCACGGAGTCTTGAAGACAGTGGAGAAAAAAAACATCTATCTGATAATCACATGCCGCTATGCATTGCTGAACAGCAAATGTCACATTGGCATTGTGAACCAATAATGAAGCTCTGAGTAATTAACCGTTTTTCAGCACAATTTGGTATAAGCTCCTTCTGAAAGTTTCCCATCACTACTAAAAACACAACCATTAAAGGTTTGAGACTTGCTGCCACTCTGATATGCTCCCTATCTGCATTTATTTGTTAGGGAACCACTACCACATATCACTTAAATTGCTACAGCACTCTCACTAATGGATGCAACAAGTATAGCCTCTTACAAGGCATGCCTCAAAATTTGTTAATGAGACACAAAAATACCAGGCAGCCACAAAAGGGTTTTTGGCACTCCAAAATTACAGTATGTTTCTATATTCTGTAAGAGTGGTATGGAATTACAATAAATTACTGGCGGCCTTAGTAGCCAGTAAATTACTGTAGATTTAGAGGAAAAAGGTTTTTAGATTCCAAAAATAAAGTATGGTACTGTATTCTGTGGGGTGGTACTAAATTACAGTAAATTACTGGCAGCACAGTAGCCATTAAGGACATTGAGACCAGGGAGTGAGACAGGAGAAGCAAAATAAATGACTATTTCTTAGAATACAGAACACAATAGTATAAAATCAAACATTAATTTACTCTTGTCAATCAGAATGAATCTCTCCCCTTATGGGCTTTGCCCAACTGACAAGCAACATTTATCGAGCTCATCATTGCCAAGCGAGGGGGCATCAAAATTACTCAGTAGGCTTAAAATACTGCAGATATATAAGCATGACAACCATCAGAGACAGCTGCTTGAGCCACTAAAACTGCTCTGATACTACCCTGCCACTACCCTGATATTGCCCTGCCACTAACCTGCCACTACCCTGATACTACCCTGATATTGCCCTGCCACTACTCTGATACTACCCTGATATTGCCCTGCCACTACCCTCATATTGCCCTGCCACTACCCTGATATTGGCCTGATATTGTCCAGCCACTACCTTGATATTGCCTTGATATTGGGTAGATATTTCACTAAAACTACAATGATATTGCCCTGCCACTACCCTGATATTGCACTGCCACTACCCTGATATTGCCATGATATTGCCCTGGCACAACCCTGATATTTCCCTGTCACTACCCTGATATTGGCCTGATTTTGCCGTGCCACTACCCTGACACTACCCTGATATTGGCCTGATATTGCCCCGATATTGCCCATATATTACCCTGATATTGCACTGCCACTGCCCTGATATTGCCCAGATATTTTCCTACCACTACCCTGATATTGCCCTCCCGCTACCCTGATATTGTCCTGATATTGCCCTGCCACTACCCTGACATTGTCATGCCACTACCCTGATTTTGCCCTGATATTGCCCTGGCATTACATTGATATTGCCCTGCCACTACCCTGGTATTGCCCTGATATTGCCCTGATATTGCCCTGCCCCTACCCTGATACTACTCTGATATTGCCCTAATATTGCTCTGATATTGCCCTGTATTGCCCTGCCACTCCCCTGATATTTTCCTGGTATAGCCCTGCCTCTACCCTGATACTGCCTTGAAATTGGCCTGATATTGCCCTGCCACTACCCCTGATATTGCCCTAATATTGCCCTTGCACTACCCTGATATTGCCCTGATATTGCCCTGCCACTACACTGATGTTGCCTTGAGACTACCCTGATATTGCCCTGCCACTATTCTTATACTACCCTGATATTGCCCTGCCATTACCCTGATATTGCCCTGCGACTACCCTGATATTGCCCTGCCACTACCCTGTTATCAATCAAGCAATCAAATATACAGTTGAAGTCAGAAGTTTACAAACATCTTAGAGAATTACATTTAAACTCAGCTTCTCACAATTCCTGACATTTAATCCAAGTACAAAAATACTGTTTTAGGTCAGTTAGGATCACCACCTTATTTTAAGAAAGTGAAATGTCAGAATAATATTACAGAATAATTTATTTCAAGTTTTAATTCTTTCATCATATTCCCAGTGGGTCATAAGTTTACATATACTAAATTAGTATTTGGTAGCATTGCCTAAAATGTCTAACTTGGGTAAAATGTTTCGGCCTTTCAGCTTATGTTGATATAGGACTCATTTTAAAGTGGATATAGATACTTGTGTACCTGTTTCCTCTAGCATCTTCACAAGGTCTTTTGCTGTTGTTCTGGGATTGATTTGCACTTTTCACACCAAAGTACGTTCATCTCTAGGAGACAGAACGCGTCTCCATCCTGAGCGGTATGACACAATGTGCAATACAGAAACCCATCCTAAAACCCCAAACAGCAAGCAATGCAGATGTAGAAGCACAGTGGCTAGGAAAAACTCCTTAGAAAGGCAGGATCCTAGGAATTGTTATTGCCCTGCCAACACCCTGCTCTTGGACTGATATTGGCATGATATTGCCCTTCCACTACCCTGATATTGCCCTGATATTGCCCTCTTACTACCCTCATATTGCCCCATGACCCCATTCATTCTCTATGGCACAGAGGAGTGAATGTAGCACATTAGGCTAACATATGTAATGAAACAAGAATAATGAGTGTCCCAATCCCTGACTCAGTGATCAAAGCATAGGACAAATTAGCTCTAATGTCTGTGGAGGGACATAGAGGATGGATTTAGGGGTTAAAGATCATTTATATTGACATGGAGGGCATAAGGTCTGTCTTCATGGTAAAAACAAGCTTCCAATGGTGTTTGGAAAAGAGTAGAATTTCACCAAGACACCTGTCATCTCTCTCGACTGCTTTGGTGTGTGTGTGTGTGCGTGCATGTGGGCGTGCGCGTGAGTGAGTGTGTTATCTATGCATCCAGGCATACACACACACACACATCCCAATGCACTCTGAGCAAAGTGAAAGTGAAAACTGAAAGTGGAGAGAATGATTGATTATAGTCATATTCCTTGACTTTAGCAGAGACATTCTGTCCTTCATGCATCTGCTCTACGGCCATAACTCTAGTCCAATAAGTCCCTGTTTTCATCACCTTCAACCCTGGGACAGAATACTAAACACTTCACACTGCCACACATGCACACATGCACACACACACACACTCCGAGTGTCAGCCACACAACTTACCAACATTACGACCAGGAATACGACTTTCCCGAAGCAGATCCTCTGTTTGGACCACCACCCAGGACAGTGGATTGGATCCCAGTAGGCAACCCAAAACAACGGCGCTGAAGAAGGGGCACACGGAGCAGTCTTCTGGTCAGGCTCCGTAGACGGGCACATCGCTCACCGCTCCCGAGGTAGACGAAATTCGAGCAAGGGTTGCCTTCCAGAGAGACATCAGAGATTGTAACATTCTCTGTTTCACGGAAACATGGCTCACTTGGGATATGTTATCAGAGTCGGTACAGCCACCCGGTTTCTTCAAGCATCGCGCCGACAGAAACAAACATCTCACTGGTAAGAAGAAGGGCGGGGGTGTATGCCTTATGATTAACGAGTCGTGGTGTGATCATAGCAACATACAGGAACTCAAGTCCTTTTGTTCACCTGACCTGGAACTCCTTACAATCAAATGCCAACCGCATTATCTACCAAGAGAATTCTCTTCGATTATAATCACAGCCGTGTATATCCCCCCCCCAAGCAGACACCTCTTACAAAGCCCTCCCTCGCCCTCCTTTCGGGCAATTCAATGACTATTAAAACCTTCCCCAACCAGAAACCGTGGATTGATGGCAGCATTCGCACAAAACTGAAAGCGAGAACCACTGCTTTTAATCATGGCAAGGCGACCGGAAACATGACCGAATACAAACAGTGTAGCTATTCCCTCCACAAGGCAATTAAACAAGCTAAGCGTCAGTATAGAGACAAAGTAGAGTCGCAATTCAACGGCTCAGACACGAGACATATGTGGCAAGATCTAATGTCAATCACGGATTACAAAAGGAAAACCAGCCCCGTCATGGACACCGAATTCTTGCTCCCAGACAAGTTAAACAACTTCTTTGCTCGCTTTGAGGACAATACAGTGCCACTGACACGGCCCGCAACCAAAACCTGCGGGCTCTCGACCAACGTGAGTAAAACATTTAAACGTGTTAACCCTCGCAAGGCTGCCGGCCCAGACGGCATCCCTAGCCGTGTCCTCAGAGCATGCGCAGACCAGCTGGCTGGTGTGTTTATGGACATATTCAATCAATCCCTATCCCAGTCTGTTGTGCCCACATGCTTCAAGAGGGCCACCATTGTTCATGTTCCCAAGAAAGCTAAGGTAACTGAGCTAAACGACTATCGCCCCGTTGCACTCACTTCCGTCATCATGAAGTGCTTTGAGAGACTAGTCAAGGATCATATGACCTCCACCCTACCTGACACCCTAGGCACACTCCAATTTGCTTACCGTCCAAATAGGTCCACAGACGACGCAATCGCAATCACACTGCACGCTGCCCTAACCCATCTGGACAAGAGGAATACCTATGTAAGATTACTGTTCATCGATTACAGCTCAGCATTTAACACCATAGTACCCTCCAAACTTGTCATTAACCTGTTTGAGCTAGGGGGCAGTATTGTGAAGTTTGGATGAAAAACGTGCCCAAAGTAAACTGCTTGTTACTCAGGCCCAGAAGCTAGGATATGCACATGATTAGTAGTATTGGATAGCAAACACCCTGAAGTTTCTAAAACGGTTAAAATAATGTATGTGGGTATAACAGAACTGATATGGCAGGCGAAAACCCGAGGGAAATCCATCCGAGAAAATGTGATTCTGTGAGCTGGCTCATTTTCCAATGAGTTGCTATTGGAAGTGCTTAAATCCTGCTCACAGGTTGCAGTACCTATGGCTTCCACTAAATGTCAACAGTCTTTAGACAAGGTTTGATGTGTTTACCTTGAAAAATAAGGGAGTAGAAGAAGTTTATCCAAGTGGAGTGAGGAAGTACCTTTTGGGTTTGGCGCGCGGGACCATGAGCGCGTGCCTCGTTCTTTTCCTTTTCTATCGCCCAGGTTATTATCCGTGTGAAATATTATAGTTAATATACATAATAGTGTACCTAAGGATCGATTATAAACGTTGTTTGATTTGTTTGGACAAAGTTTATAGGTATATTTTCAACGGTCTGTATGTCTTGTATAATGGACGAGTGGACGGTGGATTTTCTGAACAGAACGTGCCAACCAAACAGAGCTTTATGGATATAAAGAGGGACTTTTTCGAACAAAAGGAACATTGATTGTCTTGCTTGGACACTTCGGCTAACATCAGCAGAAGATCTTCAAAGGTAAGCGATTTATTTTAGCTCTTTTTATGTGTTTTGTGACACCCGTGCTGGTTTTATTATTATGCTAATGGAGGAAGTACACAGGGCGCTGTCCTCAGACAATCAAATGTTATGCTTTCGCCATAAAGCCTTTTTGAAATCTGACAACGCTGTGAGATTGCCAAGATTCTAAGCTTTTGAAGAGTGTGCAACACTTGTATTTTCATGAATGTTTGAAATTAGTATTTCTGTAATTTGAATTTGGCGTTCTGCAATTTCACCGGATGTTGTAGATGTGGGACGTGACCGTCCCACCGTGCGCAGAGAGGTTAAGCTCGAGACCCTGGGTCTCGATGTCGCCCTGTGCAACTGGGTCCTGGACTTTCTGATGGGTGGTGCACGCCTCCACCAGGTGGTGCACGCCTCCAACTCAATCATCAAGTTTGCAGAAGACACTACAGTTGTAGGCTTGATTACCAACATCGATGAGACGTCATACAAGGAGGAGGTGAGGGCCCCCGGAGTGTGGTGTCAGGAAAATAACCTCACACTCAACGTCAATAAAACAAAGGAGATGATCGTGGACTTCAGGAAACAGCAGAGGGAGCACCCCCCTATAAACATCGACGGGGCAGTAGTGGAGAAGTTGGAAAGTTTTAAGTTCCTCGGCGTACATATCACGGACAAACTGAAATGGTCCACCCACACAGCCAGAGTGGTGAAGAAGGCGCAACAGCACCTCTTCAACCTCAGGAGGCTGAACAAATTTGGCTTGTCACCGAAAACACTCACAAACTTTTACAGATGCACAATCGAGAGGATCCTGTCGGGCTGTATCACCGCCTGCTACGGCAACTGCTCCGCCCCCAACCGTAAGTCTCTCCAGAGGGTAGTGAGGTCTGCACAACGCATCACCGGGGGCAAACTACTTGCCCTCCAGGACACCTACACCACCCAATGTCACAGGAAGGCCAAGAAGATAATCAAGGACAACAACCACCCGAGCCACTGCCTATTCACCCCGCTATCATCCAGAAGGCGAGGTCAGTACAGGTGCATCAAAGCTGGGACCGAGAGACTGAAAAATTGCTTCTATCTCAAGACCATCAGACTGTTAAACAGCCATCACTAACATTTATTTATTTTTTATTTTACCTGCATTTACATTGAGTGGCTGCTGCCAACATACTGACTCAAATCTCTAGCCACTTTAATAATTACAAATTGGATGCAATAAATGTGTCACTAGTCACTTTAAACAATGCCACTTTATATAATGCTTACATTCCCTACTTTACTAATCTCATATGTATATGCTGTACTCTATACCATCTACTCCATCTTCCTATGCCGCACGGCCATCGCTCATCCATATATTTTTATGTTCATAATCTTATTCCTTCCTTTACAGTTGTGTGTATGAGGTAGTTGTTGTGTAATTGTTAGATTACTTGTTAGATATTACTGCATGGTCGGAACTAGAAGCACAAGCATTTCGCTACACTCGCATTAACATCTGCTAACCATGTGTATGTGACCAATACAACTTGATTTGATTTGATAGAGCCAAATATCTCATCCTGTCTGTCTCTCTAAGTATATGGATGTCCTCTCTCTCTCTCTCTCTCTGAGTCTCTAGACCTGCTGTCTGTCTCTCTAAGTATCTAGACCTGCTGTCTGTCTCTCTAAGTATATGGATCTCCTGTCTGTCTCTCTGAGTCTCTGGATCTCCTTTCTGTCTCTCTGAGTCTCTAGATCTGCTGTCTGTCTCTCTGAGTATCTTGATGTCCTGTCTTTCTCGCTGAGTCTCTAGATCTGCTCTCTGTCTCTCTGAGTCTCTGGATCTCCTGTCTGTCTCTCTGAGTCTCTGGATCTCCTGTCTGTCTCTCTGAGTCTCTGGATCAGACAAATCACTTTCTATCTCTGGTCTTGTGTAAGGACAGGTAATTATGCATTACTTAACACAGTACATTTTCTCAACCAAATAGTGGGTGCAAAAGTGGTAACTGAAGTGCTACATAACTCCATGTACTCATTATCCTTCTACATGATCATTATTTAATTATATAAGCTATAATTCCACTTAACCCTTGTGTGGTGTTCGGGTCTGTGGGACCCATTTTTAATGTTTACTAAAATAAATAAAAAATCAATCTGAGACTCAATGTAAAATAACATTGTGTGCACACTGTGCACCCCCATGCACATTTATGTTACATATGTGGTGTTACCTGAGGGTAATAAAAGTGTGGAAAAGTGTGTGTGTAGGTGAAAACAAGTAAAAATAAAACAAAAAGGTTTGCTGTGTGCCTTCACTCTCTTCCTCCTCCCTGGGCCTGCTGTTTCAACATAGCACCAAGAACCTGTCTGTCTCCCTGCCTGTCTGCCTGTCTCCCGCTTTTATCCCACTCTTTACCCTTTGTAGTGAGTGAAACTACACAATGTATTGCTGGAACCTGCACATGTTATTACAATACATTATTTCTATAAATTATTTCACTACATTATTAAAAAATAAATAGCTTTGCATGTGTGTCCTTACCACAATCAATCAGTATTGCAAAAATAATCTCTGCTCAGAGGGCCTTCGAAAAAAGATTTTGCAGAAAGAGAAGCTAGTGTGGAAGGAGCGTCTTTCACTTTGGAAGATGAAGAATTTTCTGAATATGAGGATCATGTCTCTGTCATTTCGGAGTCTGACAGTGAGTTGGAAGAAGAGGATGAGATTGACCCTCAGCCAGTCCCAGGGCCAGGCCAAGCAGCCAGCCACAGGACCAGCCCGTCAGCAACCAGTTCATCAGCAGCCTACAGGAGGAGAATATGGATGTAAAAATATGGTGCAATTGAATGGTCTTCTTGCCCAAGGAATGAGCCACCCGCATGGCTGCCAATGTGATAAGGATCCAACCAGGGCCGACGCGGACGGAGGTTACACATGTGCAGGACATAAAGTCTTCTTTTGAACGGTTCATCCCAGACACCATCCAGAAAATACTTCTGGACTGCACTAATTTGGAGGGAAGGCGTGTTTTTGAAGAGAGATGGAAGGAGATGGACCAAACTCAATTACATGCATACTTTGGGGGTCTTATCCTTGCTGGTGTTTTCAGATCCAATGGTGAATCAATCAATCAAATGTATTTATAAAGCCCTTCTTACATCAGCTGATGTCACAGATAGCTGTACAGAAACCCAGCCTAAAACCCCAAACAGCAAGCAATGCAGGTGTAAACACACGGTGGTTAGGAAAAACTCCCTAGAAAGGCCAGAACCTAGGAAGAAACCTAGAGAGGAAACAGGCTGTGAGGGGTGGCCAGTCCTCTTCTGTCTGTGACGGGTACAGATTATAAAAGAACATGGCAAAGATTTTTAAATGTTCATAGATGACCAGCAGGGTCAAATAATAACAATCACATTGGTTGTCGAGGGTGCAACAGGTCAGCATCTCAGGAGAAAATGTCAGTGTGCTTTTCATAGCCGATCATTCTGAGTATCTCTACCGCTCCTGCTGTCTGTAGAGAGTTGAAAACAGCAGGTCTGGGACAGGTAGAATGACAGGTAGTCTGGTGAACAGGTCAGGGTTCCATAGCCGCAGGCAGAACAGTTGAAACTGGAGCAGCAGAACGGCCAGGTGGACTGGGGACAGCAAGGAGTCATCAGGCCAGGTAGTCCTGAGGAATGGTCCTAAGGCTCAGGTACTCTGAGAGAAAGAAAGAAAGAAAGAAAGAAAGAAAGAAAGAAAGAAAGAAAGAAAGAAAGAAAGAAAGAGAGAAAGAGAGAAAAAGAGAGAGATAATTAGAGAGAGCATACTTAAATTCACACAGGACACCGGATAAGAGAGGAGAAATACTCCAGATATAACAGACTGACCCTAGTCCCCCGACACATGAACTACTGCAGCATAAATACTGGAGGCTGAGACAGGAGGGGTCGGGAGACACTGTGGCCCCATCCGACAATACCCCCGGACAGGGCCAAACAGGCAGGATACAACCCCACCCACTCTGCCGAAGCACAGCCCCCACACCACTAGAGGGATATCTCCAACCACCAACTTACCATCCTGAGACAACTCCGAGTATAGCCCACAAAGATCTCCGCCACGGCACAACCCAAGGCTGGGCGCCAACCCGGACAGGAAGATCACGTCAGTGACTCAACCCACTCAAGCAACGCGGCATGGAAGAGCACCATTAGGCCAGTGACTCAGCCCCTGTAATAGGGTTAGTGGCAGAGAATCCCAGTGGAGAGGGGAACCTGCCAGGCAGAGTCAGCAAGGGCATTTCGTTGCTCCAGTGCCTTTCCGTTCACCTTCACACTCCTGGGCCAGACTACACTCAATCATAGGACGTACTGAAGAGATGAGTCTTCAATAAAGACTTAAAGGTTGAGACCGAGTCTGCGTCTCTCACATGGATAGGCAGACCATTCCATAAAAATTGAGCTCTGTAGGAGAAAGCCCTGCCTCCAGCTGTTTGCTTAGAAATTCTAGGGACAGTAAGGAGGCCTGCGTCTTGTGACCGTAGCGTACGTGTAGGTATGTACGGCAAGATCAAATCGGAAAGATGGGTAGGAGAAAGCCCATGTAATGCTTTGTAGGTTAGCAGTAAAATCTTGAAATCAGCCCTTGCCTTAACAGGAAGCCAGTGTAGAGAGTTTAGCACTGGAGTAATATTATCACATTTTTTGGTTCTAGTCAAGATTCTAGCAGCCGTGTTAAGCACTAACTGAAGTTTATTTAGTGCTTTATCTGGGTAGCCGGAAAGTATAGCATTGCAGTAGTCTAACCTAGAAGTGACAAATGCACAGATTAATCTGCATCATTTTTGGACAGAAAGTTTCAGATTTTTGCAATGTTACGTAGATGGAAACAAAGCTGTCCTTGAAACAGTCTTGATATGTTTCTCAAAAGAGAGATCAGGGTCCAGAGTAATGCCGAGGTCCTTCACAGTTTTATTTGAGACGACTGTACAACCATCAAGATTAATTGTCAGATTCAACAGAAGATCTCTTTGTTTCTTGGGACCTAGAACAAGCATCTCTGTTCTGCCCGAGTTTAAAAGTAGAACATTTGCCGCCATCCACTTCCTTATGTCGGAAACACAGGCTTTCAGGGAGGGCAATTGTGGGGCTTCACCATGTTTCATCGAAATGTACAGCTGTGTATCGTCCGCATAGCAGTGAAAGTTAACATTATGTTTCCGAATGACATCACCAAGAAGTAAAATATTTTGTGAAAACAATAGGTCCTAAAACGGAGCCTTGAGGAACACCGAAATGTACAGTTGATTTGTCAGAGGACATACCATCCACAGAGACAAACTGATATATTTCCGACAGATAAGATCTAAACCAGGCCAGAACTTGTCCGTGTAGACCAATTTGGGTTTCCAATGTGGTGATCGATGGTATCAAAAGCAGCACTAAGGTCTAGGAGCATGAGGACAGATGCAGAGCCTCGGTCTGAAGCCATTAAAAGGTCATTTACCACCTTCACAAGTGCAGTCTCAGTGCTATGATGGGGTCTAAAACAGAACCCCTGTGGGATGCAGAAACTGGCAGATAACTCTTCAGTGCAGTGCAGTGCAGTGTCTCTGGAAAACGTCCACATTATCCGATTTGATAACCAAGACACCAGACCAGCTCGGCGGCAGAGGGACAAGCTAGCTGCAATCAGGTCAGTGTGGGACAAGTGGGTGGACCGCCTTCCCCTGTTTTACAACCCTGGGCCCAACGTTACTGCTGATGAGCAGCTTATGTAATTTAGGGGCCGCTGCCCCTTCAGTACATACCGTCTAAACCCGCAAAATATGGAATCAAGATCTGGGCTGCCTGTGATGCTGCTTCATTATATGCGTGGAACTTGCAAGTGTATACAGGGAAGCCAGATGGAGGAGCCCCTGAGAAGAACCAAGGGATGCTGGTTGTCCTGGACATGACACAGGGACTCTGTGGCCACAACATCACATGCAATAACTTTTTTTACTTCGCACAAGGTGAGACAGGAGCTGAAATCTCCAATCCAGAGGAGTTAACATTTCCCAAGGACCCCAGCTTCTGCAGCCATCATGAGGAGGATTCAGGAGGAGGATGCTGGTGCCTCAACCGCCCGACCCACAGAACCAACAACTCCAATACTGGAAGTAAGTGTGAGTGATGTTGTTGTGTGTGTGTCTGACTCTCCTACTTTGGCCTAATGTAACTATATATGTGAGGGAGTGAGATGTTAGTAAAATTCCTGAACTAAGTATTCTAAATAGCAGCCGGTAGCATCAAGGTGAAGCGTTGAGATGTGTGTGGACCCAAGGACAGGAAGACACAATACACATGCATCAAGTGCAAAAAATAAATTTGCAACACACACACAGTAGAACTCTGTCCCTCATGTGGTGTGTAGACCGGCCTTAATTTGTGTTCAATGGGGCTAATTTATTATTTCCATAAAATACTGTATGTAAAATTTCTCCTTCCAATTTGTTCAGTTCAAAACAATAAACATTAATAAAACCTTGAATATTTTTGTTCAAGATAAACATTATTATTCCACCCATGTCTTGATTATAATAAATTTTGGTTTACAATTTTGTTTTTGTTTTATTGATAGTGTTACTAGCGTTTTTATTGATTAACGTGATCTAGCAGGGGTAAATGGCAAATATGAATCATATAAGCCAACATATAAGTATTAAGTATTTTTACGTGAATTGTTATGGCTGTATTGTTTTAAAAACCAAATAATATTGTGGGTCCAACAGACCCGGGAACATTGGGTGAATAGCAAAAACATGAACACCACACAAGGGTTCATTTAACTGTTAAAAAGGCCCACTTTGTCCCCGGACACAGAGGTTCAAAGAGAGAGACAGACGTTGTGATGAGAGGAAATGAATTGCCTATTCAGACAAATTACTCAGACTTTCACACACACACACACATTTCTCTTAAAGCAGCAAACACTTCCGTCACAGTAACACTCATACTCAAAACACACATACACACACATTCGGGACTAAAAGCGCTGTTTCCAAAAAGCTTGGGAGCTGCATGTTAGCTAGCAACTGGAGCTGGGTATCCAATAATTGGAACCAATGCTTTCTAAATACACATACAAACATACACTCACCTGCGCACACACCCAGAAACAAACACACACACACTTCTCACATCCATACTGACCACAAGATAAAGGGAAAGTGTTCTTCCAATTCAAATAATATTTATGAGTGCTATAGGCTTTTTACACACGCTCACTTACACACACACACACACACACACACACACATAACCACACACATATAACCACAAACACACATAACAACACACACACGTATAACCACACACGTATACACACACATAACCACACACACAAACACACACATAACCACACACACGTACACACACACACATATATAGACATAGTACATGATTAACAGTACAGACACTCACACACACACAGAACGGAAATCAGCATGACTGCGACCCACGAGAACTGGAGCTGAACACTTGTATGTACAATCTAATGCATAGTATTTCCATTATCACATTGACTGGTGACACAGCTATTTTAAATAACATGATGGGACACACTTTTAGTCCTTTTCAGCATGCAGTTTATCATGCTATTTTGGTCCACCTATAACTGTCTTCTTAGTTAAATTGCTTGGGAACACTTTTAGTGTTTATATACTTCTTCTTCTTCGTAATTCCTCCTTTTCCATCATCCCTTTTTCCTTATCACATCTTCTCAGTATCTCTCTCTCTCAATTCATTTCTATGGGCTTTATTGGCATGGGAAACATACATATGTTTACATTGCCAAAGCAAGTGAAAAAAACTCAAACACAACCAACTAAACCGAAATAAACAAAACAAAGAGAACAACAACCAGCCATTCAAGAGAATAACATTGGTGTTAATGACCCACTGGTTGACCTTTTCCTCTGTCGGCAGCTGGGAATTCTCTCTCTCTCTCTCTCTCTCTCTCTCTCTCTCTCTCTCTCTCTCTCTCTCTCTCTCTCTCTCTCTCTCTCTCTCTCTCTCTCTCTCTCTCTCTCTCTCTCTCTCTCTCTCTCTCTCTCTCTCTCAAACATAAAGGAGTGGGGAAAAGTGAATTCACTCCTAGACTTGAACATCCTGCATCTCTCACCAATTAAAGCCATCATCAGCACTACCCAAGGTGTATTAACTTTGAGAACTATGCCCATTTTAGATGCCTCGAATGACAGCTTTCTGGTCTGTTCTCCTACACCATGAAATACTGCATGTATTATTGTAAAGTCCCTTGGATGTGACAGGATGTGGAAACATGAGGGGAATGCTGATTGTGTGACACTCAATACAACCAGGGGAGATATATTTACACACACACACACACGGCACGTACACACACCTTATTGATTCTGAAGTACAATTCGATATAGGTCTTTTGAAGGGTTTACGGAGTGTGCGTCATACATATTTTCTCGGGGCGAACATGCCATTCTTTCCAAATCAGAAATCTAGTCACAAATTCTTTCAAGAACAAAATCTCTTCTCTTATCAGCATTCATGACCATTTCATAATAGATTTGGAAGGTTCATTAGAAGTCTCAAATATTTAGCCAATGTTTAACAAAATACCGTGGGAATGAATGCATGCATGAATTAATTAATGCATGAAACCCAGAGTAATGAATATTGTCTTCCGCCTCTGTCAGCAAAGACAAAGGAAGAAAGAAGAGCCTCTATCCATTGTATTTGCATGTCGTTTAACATTCATGAAGCTTCATTTCTGTACTAAGCTTTAAGAAACGTAATTCATGAAAACAACCCAGGGCTTTTGTTTGTTTACCATTTTTTGGGTGTACAAAAAAACACACACACACACACACAGTAGAGTAAGCTGGTAAGGTTTCTCTCCAGGGAGCCAACCATGGTTTAGACAGCTTAGGGTGGAAATTGTATTGCCAAATGTGATTGTTTCTAGAATGTATGAACAGTGTCTTTAGAAAATGTGTGAGTAGATGGATGAACCAACCAGCCAACTAATGGACCAAGAAAGTGATGAAGAAAAAAATGTCTGTTGAGTTTAATTTAGTTACACAAAGTCAATTACATATAGACAAAGAAACTGACTACACATTTAACCTCACATGGTGAGGATACCCACCGATGAACCAATCACCATCCAGCATGTGTCTCAGAGCGTGAGCCCATTGAACATCTTAAAAAAAAACGACTTCTTATCCCTCCATTCTAGCCAGTTTAGCTCATAATCACTCTCTGGCCCCTGTATTTATATATAGTGCACACGCCCCCCCCCCCCCCCCCCCCCCCCCCCCCCCC